>CM016566.1:27379374-27455451 GCA_003412495.2 Echium plantagineum | reverse complement strand
AACGTGGCATTTCGTCTTATTTTTTTCTTTAGGGTTTTAAGGTTCTCAAATTCGTCCTTTTTTGTCTTTTTTTGTCTTTGGGTGTTGTAATATGTAATTTGATAACACTTTTGATAATCCGTACATTATTATTTAACATTCGTGCCACTTTATTTGATGAATAACACAAAACGTGGCATTTCGTCTTATTTTTTCCTTTAGGGTTTTAAGGTTCTCATATTCGTCCTTTTTTGTCTTTTTTTGTCTTTGGGTGTTGTAATATGTAATTCATAACACTTTTGATAATCCGTGCCATTATTTATTTAACATTTGCCACTTTATTTGATGAATAACACAAAACGTGGCATTTTCTTATTTTTTCCTTTAGGGTTTTAAGGTTCTCATATTCGTCCTTTTTTGTCTTTTTTTGTCTTTGGGTGTTGTAATATGTAATTTGATAACACTTTTGATAATCCGTGCATTATTTATTTAACATTCGTGCCACTTTATTTGATGAATAACACAAAACGTGGCATTTCGTTATTTTTCCTTTAGGGTTTTAAGGTTCTCATATTCGTCCTTTTTTGTCTTTTTTGTCTTTGGGTGTTGTAATATTAATTTTTTTTTTTTTAAGCAAAACCCAACAGGGGTTACGTGTTACCATTCAAGCAAAAGAAATACATAGTCTCGCGAGCGTATCGCATAAGAAAGCAATATAGACAAGTAAATAAACTAGGGCTCTCCTTAATGGGAATTTAGGAAGTCTAGCAAGATGGAAGGCAAGGAAGGACCCCCAAAACCTCCCCAGGACAAGGACCAAGTCTCCAAACCGCTGCATGGGATACATACACCCCTCATCCCCCCTCCTGCATCTCTGCAGGGGTGCATGCACTTACCACACAGTCCCCCCATCCCTGCGGTAAGAGAACCTGCCTCCAGCAAGCATCAGGACAAGGACCAAAGTCTCCAAACCACTGCTGGGGCGCATACACCCTTCAACCCCCCCTCCTGCATCTCTGCAAGAGTGTATGCACTTGCCATGTCAAAACCCCCAATCCCTGTGGTAAGAACCTCGCCCAACAGCAAGCTGGAGAAGAGAGAAAGTGGGAAAGTCCCAGCCGTACCTCCGGATCCAGCTCTAGAAAACACCCAAACCCAGAATAGAAGAGCCCCTGAAGAGTAAACCTATGCGCTCTGGAAAACAAGGGGAGCGCGCTCAGCAAGACTATCTAGAAATAGCTATGCCATCAGAGATAATGCAACGTCTCTATCTCTCTCTGGCTCAGGCAATAGCTCCATCTGTAATATCAATCTCAGCCCAAATCCCAGGCAGACGACCCCTAAACATATGAAGTGCAAATGTGGCCGTCGCCTATCAATCTAGTCCAAAACAAAGCCTCCATAACTCATGCACCTGCAAAATGAACACAATCAACCTCTAGAGGTTCCGTCACTCCTATCCAGGAGATCAAGAGGGCATTAACATATATAGCTCCCGTAAGACAGTTGCTATAGATGTACCCCCCCCATTTGAGGTCGACATTAGATGAAACAATACGCCCGAGGACCACCTGCAAGCCATATCAAACCAAACGATGTTAGCAAATAAAGAATGGGGACAATCATCTAGTCCTCCGAATGTAAGGGAGACCAATCTGCTCCAATCTGATCAAAGCGCGGAACTGTGATGTCTCCTCTCCCGGTCTCCATGAGAACCTGGTACCGTGCACCACCGCGTGCTTGGCCATGTAGTCTGCAGCGTGATTCCGCTCCCTCCAAACATGACCAAGCTCCGACTGCAAGTACTCAAGCAATCTCCTAATAAGCAGAATCCTAGACCTCAAATGCCAAGGACCCCCAGTGTGCTGTAAAGCCTGCACCAGCTGTAATGAATCCGTCTCCACAAGGAAACCCCCATAAGCGTGCTCAATGAACCACCTCAAAATCTCCACCATAGACTCCACCTCAGCCTCAAACGAAGAACTAGCGAGGATAGGGATCGCAACTGCCACAATGAGACGACCATCGTCACCCCTCAATACCCCACCCGAGCCACACCCCGACAAACTGAAAGAGCCATCAACGTTGAGCTTGGACTTGCCTCTAGGAGGACGAGTCCAGCCAACCAATCTAGGTGGTTTGTTAGTCTTTGCCAAAATAAACAAGCCCCATGTACGAGCCACCTCATGATTACCTGTCCAACGATCATAGGAGCCAAACCCAGCACCGCACCAAAGATAGACAGTGCGAACAATGTGATGCATGATCCTATCATAACGATAGGGAGCCCCCTCGTGCTTACTCTCGTTCCTCGCCACCCATAGCGCATATAAGGTAGCAACAAGAACCAGGTGTCTAACATGCCCACCCGTAGTTGAGCTTAGAAGCCAGGCCTCCATAGCCCCCCTAAGAGAGTTAATGTGATCATACCTGACACCAAAAATGGAGCCCAAGTAGACCCAAATCCTTTGAGCCACCTCGTTGTCCCAAAAGACATGAGCTAGCGTCTCCGTAGAGGAGCAACAAACGCATCGAGACGGCAATGACACCCCTCGACGCTGCATCATTTCCTCAACGGGAATGAATCCCCTGGACACACGCCAGGCTAACATAGACATCTTCTTTGGGAAGGAGGAATGCCAAATAAGGCTATGCAGATTAGGAAGGGTCTCTAGAGGGTGCGATTTCTCGACACACCTGTCGAAAGGAGAATAGACCATCCCCGTCCCTTTCCACACTGCAACATCCTCCTTTTCCGAATGAATCGGAATGGTCATAATATCTCTGACCGCATCAGAGCTAACCATAGTGCGCAGCAGCTCCTCATTCCAAGCACCATCCTGCCAAAGCGCACTAACACGGAGATTACTATCCAGGTCATGGTCCTCCAAGGGTTCAACCCCTTGAATACCCCATGAATCCTCCCAGAAACGACAATCACCCCGCCCCAGGACCCAGTGAATATGATCTTCAGCGTAGTCCCGGCCACGTAGTATAAACTTCCAGCACGATGAGTGCCTAGGGAACTCCGTAGCCTCCGCAGGGTGATACTTTCTACAATACTTACCCTTCATAAAGCGGGTCCAAAGGTTATCGACCGAACGGAATCGATACCAAGCCTTCACCATACAAGCCTGGTTGACAACAGCCAGAGACTTGAGATTTAAGCCACCTTCCTCATATCTGAAGCTTGCTTTGTCCCAACTGGACCATCTCTGCTTCCCCCAGATGAAGCCATTACAGATTTTTGGATTCTGTCCACAACCGTAAGAGGCATTTGGAGGGTGTGTAGTAAGTGTAGTGGCTGAGCCATCAACACAGACTGCACCAGAGTCAAGCGGCCCCCAGAGGAAAGGTGAGTGTGATTCCATCCCGCAATAGAAGTCACCATCTTCTCAATCAAGTTCTCATACAAGAACCGTTTCTTGTGACCTTTGTAGATGGGCGTACCCAGGTACGTAAAGGGGAGTTTTTCAAGTTTAAACCCTGTTGCACGGCATACTACACTAATCCTGGCTGGAGTAGCATTAGTAGAGACAATGCAACTGCTCTTAGACTTGTTGATTAGCTGGCCCGATATACTCTGATAGTGGTCCAGCCAATCCATAATCAAGCGCAAGGAGCTCTTCTTGCCATTGCAGAAAAGAATACAGTCATCCGCAAAGGATAGACATGGAACCACAACATCCTTGCTACCCCCACCATCATAGCGGACCTCAGGGTGCTCCTCGTGAAGTCTCAACAGCCCACGAAGGAAGTACTCTTGAGCGAGAATAATAAGGCCGGAGAGAGCGGATCACCTTGCCTAACGCCTTTCGACGCAGGAAAGTAACCCTGGATCTCCCCATTCAACATGATAGAGAAGAACGATTGGTCAATGCAGTTCATAATCAAAGCAATCCATCGCTCCGCAAAGCCAAACGCCAGAAGGACTCTCCTTAGAAACTGCCAGGACAGACGATCAAACGCCTTAGTCATATCAAGCTTAAGGATGGTGTTACCCCCATTAGCAGTCTTATTGATTTCGTGCGTGAGTTCTTGGGCCAGCATGATATTATCGTGAATGCTTCTGCCCTGCACAAAACCCGCCTGCATCGGGGAGATAAGTCTCGGGAGGAGAGTGCCTAATCTGGAGCTGATAATTTTAGTAGCAACTTTATTCATAAAAGTGCACAAGCTGATAGGACGAAATTGACTCCAGGTTTGAGCGCCTGGCTGTTTCGGGATAAGGCAAAGCACCGTAGAAGTGACCCCCTTAGGTAGCTTATTGCCAGCGATAAAGTATTTCATAGCACGCAGTAAGTCTTCCTGAATGATGTCCCAATAGGTCTGAAAGAAAACCCCATTGAAACCATCAACACCAGCAGCACTCTGCGCACTCAAGGAGAAGACAACAGCACGAACCTCCTCAAGGGTCGGCTCGGCTAACAACACCTGATTGTCCTCATGAGAGACCAGAGAGGGAATGCAATCAATCATTTCCCCATCAGCCTCATGCCCTTCATCATCAAAAAGATTCTGAAAGAAGCGAACAGCAGAGTCAACAATGCCCTCCTTAGTAGAAATCCACTCACCGTCATCAAGGGTACCAGCGATGTGGTTCTTCTTCCTCTTTTGTTTGACATAAGAGTGAAAGAACGCTGTCGACTTATCGCCCTCTTTAAGCCAGTGGCAACTACTTTTCTGTTGCCAGTACGCCTCCTCCATAGCCAAAAGACGAAGCTGCTTTGCCTTAAGCAAGCTAAGAGCCTCGCGATCCTGGGGGAGGCCAGATTGTTGGTAGGTAGTCTCCTTCTGGCACACTTCATCTTCAATCTGCGCCACCTGAGAGAAGATATTACCAAAGGTGGTCTTATTCCACTGCTTGAGCTCACCTTTCAGACGTTTCAGTTTGGTCCAAAAAGCAGTGATAGGCTCCCCCCAAACAGGCAGAGACCAAGATTGCTCAATCAGCGGACGACAGCCATCATGTTTGGTCCACATGTTTTGAAATCTGAAGCTCGACTTGATCACATCAGCGTCAGCCTTGCACTCCACCAAAAGCGGAGAGTGATCGGACCCAGTCCTAGCAAGATGTCGAACCCCAATAGTGGTAAAACGGCTGATAAACTCAGGGTTGAGAAGCACCCTATCAAGGCGCTTGTACTTATTCCCTTGAGTCCAAGAGTACGGAGAACCAGTGAAACCGGCATCCTGGAGATTACAGTCAAGCAGACAGTGGATAAAGTCGTCTATGCCCTTTTGAGGCTGACAGCCAGACATCTCACTATCAGACAACACACAATTAAAATCCCCCATGACCACCCAAGGAAGAGAAGCATCAGCTTTATCAACTAAGCTACTCCACAAGGCCTTACGAACAGCAGGGTTGGATGAGGCATAAATAACGGTAAGTAGGACATCCTCCTTACCCGTAGAGAGACGCACATGTAACAACTGAGGTTCGTCAGCTATCACCTGTACAGAATGCTGTTCATCCCACAAGATCCAGATCTTGTTGGAAGAGTTCGCAGCGCTCCCAGTAAAGTTTAACTTCTTCATCAACTTAGGCAATTTAAGAGCAGAGATCATAGGCTCCTGGACGCAAAGGATAGAGAATTTGTGGAGCCTGCGAAGAGATTTAATCCTCCTACGCGTGGAAGAGTTACCAACCCCACGTAGATTCCAGCAAAGGAGTTTACTCGACATCGGAAAGGTCCCTCCCTTCCTTCAAGCTACGTGATGTGCCCTGCGGAATAGCGTGTCTCCGTGGTTTGATAGGCACATGATCACTCTTGGGTTTAGCGCGCTTGAAGCTCGCTAGAAAGTTATTCATGTCTCTACCTTGCTTAGCAAAGGTAGACTTGGGGGAGTTGGGGAGAGAGGTAGCCATCTTAACGACACTAACATCGTCAAAGACATCCTCAGACTCAAGGTCAACAAACCTGTTCTGGGTGGTTATCAAGCCAGGCTGTGAAGATAACGCTCTGGTCTTGGGGCAAGACTTGGGAGGGATTTCAATCCACTCCTCGGATTGGGACGGAGTAGGTGTCCCAATAGATGCAGTGGTGCCATGAGCAACCTCCTTGTTGACAACAGGGCCCTTGGGTAGTGAGCCAGCTCCTGGATCAACAATAGAAGGTGTCTCCCGAACAGGGGTAGCTTCTACTGGCTCCAAGGATGCTGCACTAGTCTGGTGTGACCCATTTTGCCCCTGAACATTCCTTCCAGGAGTAGGGTTCTTAATAGCAGAGGTAGGAGCAACCTTCTCCTTTTCCCTCCATCTCTGAGTAGGGCGCCTCCTTCTTCTTCGTTTATTTGGGGCAACACTACCTTGAGGACCTACAGCACCCTGGGGTTGGCCTCCCTGCTTGACAGGGGTAGCAGCATGCTTCTTATCAACAACCTTAGTCGGAGACGAAGGAGTGGCACCCAACTTACATTGAGAGCTAGCATGCCCCAGGTGACTACACAAGGTGCAGTAAGTAGGCATATCTTCGTAGGTGACCGTTTGCTCAAATCCATCCATCACCACTTTGCCACTGGCAAGGGGATGTTCGAACTTAACATCAATGACCTTAGGCTGTGGTAGAGCAACATCCAACTCTACACAAACACTAGCACACCCCAGTTGGGTACGAGTAGTGTTTAAATGGTCAATACATAAAGGTTTACCCACACAGCTAGCAACGGAGAGAAGGGCTTCCTCCGTGTACATATAAATGGGTAACTTAGGGAAGTTTATCCACACGGGACAAACAGAGGACTCAACAGATGAATCAAAGTCGGGGGACCACTTGAACATTCTCATGGTATATCCTTTAATATACCACATGACTCTAAGCCAAAGACGTACAAAGTCCTCGACCAGAGCACACTCAATTATC
The DNA here is from genome assembly GCA_003412495.2 of Echium plantagineum. NCBI lineage: Eukaryota > Viridiplantae > Streptophyta > Magnoliopsida > Boraginales > Boraginaceae > Echium > Echium plantagineum. Next base: position 27,448,606 of record CM016566.1, on the reverse strand, counting down.
AAGTGCCTATCATCATAGATAGATAGATTATAGTCCCCTTTCAACTTTAAGTTGGTAAAGAATTCCCGAATGTCATTGATGGCAGGGCGCCCATGGGAAAACTTACCCACTAAGACATGCTGCATGCAAGCTAAGAACCGGGCTTTATCCTCAGCCTTGAAGAACACAGTTGGCTTGCCAGCTATAGTAGAAGAGGGGGCCAGGGACGTGGGAGGTGGGATATCATACCTACGGGCGTAATCACGCCTGGTTTGAGTCCCTTGAGCACGTGTCCCCACAGTTTGGGCATAGGACGCACGAGTAGGCACAAGTTTCTGCCTATAAGCCTCAACTTTGTCTTGAGACGAAGGCACTTGAGCATGCCCAGGTGCGTCATTACAATCTATGCCTAACGCTTTCTTAAGGGTTGGGAAGACTTGATCGAGATTAACCGTTGTGGCAACACTAGGTGCACCATGTGCCACGTCCTCAGGGTGTCTAGCACCAAAAACAAGAAGTTTGGTGGAAACAAAAGCCTCGGCAGAAGTAGACATAAGGCCGTCCACGCGATTGGCAAGACATGGGGACGTAGGCTTGTTAGGAGACTCACTTGGGTCAAGGGGTGCACCAAAAGAAATGGGCTGGTCCGTGTCAGTTGTGTGAGCACAAGACGTGGGTGGGTCTAGCACGGCTAAGTCCACAAGCTTAGGCTTGGGCACGTGCTTGTTAAGAGAAGGAGTCCCAACCAAGTTAGGAGACTCACTCTGGTCCGTGCCACTAGGGTGCACACGAGACATAGGCTCAGTTAGCATGTTAGATGCACTAGGGTGAACCAGCAAGGTCACATCCTTGGCTCCAGGACGCGCACCAGCCTGAGCCCCATCAGCTTGAGTCCTATTCGCACTAGGAGACCTAGTCGAAGTAGAACTCTTACGGACAGAGGACTCTAACACGCATCCTTCTTGCAGGCCACGTGAGGCAGGGGTGGGGGGGCTAACATGAGAGTTAAAAGACGTACCAGAACCACCACAATAGGCGGCGCAACTAGCTGGCTTAACAGCCGTCTGGATGGGGCAAGGGAGTTGGCATTGAGGGTTACCTTGGCCTAAATCAGATGGCAGTTCGACCCTATCCAAAGATTGCAGCTCTTCCACCTCCATTGTAGTTGAAAGTGGTGCTAATTCCTCCCCTGGACCAAGCGTTGAAGGACACAGAGATGGTGGTTCAAGCGTGGCATTGCTGGTTGCAAGCAAGGCCGACATTGTAGGGGCTTCCAAGCTTTGTGGACACGTTGGCTTCACCATCTTTCCAGTGGATAACGTTTGTTTGCGCCCCTCCCCAGAGGGTGGAGGAGGGGGTGGGGGGTCGTCCCCGTCGACCATTTGGCCGGAGAAGACAATAATGGTGGTCAAAGTAAAGCCGCCCAAAATCGCCCCTAGAGAGTTTCTTGAGAGCTTTTTTGTTGTAATTCGTTTTTTTCGTTCCGTAATATGTTAACACTTTTTATAATCCGTGCATTATTTATTTAACATTCGTGCCACGTTATTTGATGAATAACACAAAACGTGGCATTTCGGCTTAGTTTTTCCTTTAGGGTTTTAAGGTTCTCATTTTCGTCCTTTTTTGGCTTTTTTTGTCTTTGAGTGTTGTAATATGTAATTTGATAACACTTTTGATAATTCGTGCATTATTTATTTAACATTCGTGCCACGGTATTTGATGAATAACACAAAACGTAGCATTTCAGCTCATTTTTTCCTTTTGGGTTTTAAGGTTCTCATATTCGTCCTTTTTTGTCTTTTTTTGTCTTTGGATGTTGTAATATGTAATTTGATAACACTTTTAATAATTCGTGCATTATTTATTTAACATTCGTGCCACTTTATTTGATGAATAACACAAAACTTGGTTTTTCGTCTTATTTTTTCCTTAGGGTTTTAAGGTTCTCATATTCGTCCTTTTTTGTCTTTTTTTGTCTTTGGGTGTTGTAATATGTATTTGATAACACTTTTAATAATCCGTACATTATTTATTTAACATTCGTGCCACTTTATTTGATGAATAACACAAAACGTGGCATTTCGTCTTATTTTTTCCTTTAGGGTTTTAAGGTTCTCATATTCGTCCTTTTTTGTCTTTTTTTGTCTTTGGATGTTGTAATATGTAATTTGATAACACTTTTTATAATCCGTGCATTATTTATTTAACATTCGTGCCACGTTATTTGATGAATAACACAAAACGTGGCATTTCGTCTTATTTTTTCCTTTAGGGTTTTAAGGTTCTCAAAGTCGTCCTTTTTTGTCTTTTTTTATCTTTGGGTGTTGTAATATGTAATTTGATAACACTTTTGATAATCCGTGCATTATTTATTTAACATTCGTGCCACTTTATTTGATGAATAACACAAAACGTGGCATTTCGTCTTATTTTTTCCTTTAGGGTTTTAAGGTTCTCATATTCGTCCTTTTTTGTCTTTTTTTGTCTTTGGGTGTTGTAATATGTAATTTCATAACACTTTTAATAATCCGTACATTATTTATTTAACATTCTTGCCACTTTATTTGATGAATAACACAAAACGTGGCATTTCGTCTTATTTTTTCCTTTAGGGTTTTAAGGTTCTCATATTCGTCCTTTTTTGTCTTTTTTTGTCTTTGGGTGTTGTAATATGTAATTTGATAACACTTTTGATAATCCGTGCATTATTTATTTAACATTCGTGCCACTTTATTTGATGAATAACACAAAACGTGGCATTTCGTCTTATTTTTTCCTTTAGGGTTTTAAGGTTCTCATATTCGTCCTTTTTTGTCTTTTTTTGTCTTTGGGTGTTGTAATATGTAATTTCATAACACTTTTAATAATCCGTACATTATTTATTTAACATTCGTGCCACTTTATTTGATGAATAACACAAAACGTGGCATTTCGTCTTATTTTTTCCTTTAGGGTTTTAAGGTTCTCATATTCGTCCTTTTTTGTCTTTTTTTGTCTTTGGGTGTTGTAATATGTAATTTGATAACACTTTTGATAATCCGTGCATTATTTATTTAACATTCGTGCCACTTTATTTGATGAATAACACAAAACGTGGCATTTCGTCTTATTTTTTCCTTTAGGGTTTTAAGGTTCTCATATTCGTCCTTTTTTGTCTTTTTTTGTCTTTGGGTGTTGTAATATGTATTTGATAACACTTTTAATAATCCGTACATTATTTATTTAACATTCGTGCCACTTTATTTGATGAATAACACAAAACGTGGCATTTCGTCTTATTTTTTCCTTTAGGGTTTTAAGGTTCTCATATTCGTCCTTTTTTGTCTTTTTTTGTCTTTGGGTGTTGTAATATGTAATTTGATAACACTTTTTATAATCCGTGCATTATTTATTTAACATTCGTGCCACGTTATTTGATGAATAACACAAAACGTGGCATTTCGTCTTATTTTTTCCTTTAGGGTTTTAAGGTTCTCATATTCGTCCTTTTTTGTCTTTTTTTGTCTTTGGGTGTTGTAATATGTAATTTGATAACACTTTTGATAATCCGTGCATTATTTATTTAACATTCGTGCCACTTTATTTGATGAATAACACAAAACGTGGCATTTCGTCTTATTTTTTCCTTTAGGGTTTTAAGGTTCTCATATTCGTCCTTTTTTGTCTTTTTTTGTCTTTGGGTGTTGTAATATGTAATTTGATAACACTTTTAATAATCCGTACATTATTTATTTAACATTCGTGCCACTTTATTTGATGAATAACACAAAACGTGGCATTTCGTCTTATTTTTTCCTTTAGGGTTTTAAGGTTCTCATATTCGTCCTTTTTTGTCTTTTTTTGTCTTTGGATGTTGTAATATGTAATTTGATAACACTTTTTATAATCCGTGCATTATTTATTTAACATTCGTGCCACGTTATTTGATGAATAACACAAAACGTGGCATTTCGTCTTATTTTTTCCTTTAGGGTTTTAAGGTTCTCATAGTCGTCCTTTTTTGTCTTTTTTTGTCTTTGGGTGTTGTAATATGTAATTTGATAACACTTTTGATAATCCGTGCATTATTTATTTAACATTCGTGCCACTTTATTTGATGAATAACACAAAACGTGGCATTTCGTCTTATTTTTTCCTTTAGGGTTTTAAGGTTCTCATATTCGTCCTTTTTTGTCTTTTTTTGTCTTTGGGTGTTGTAATATGTAATTTATAACACTTTTAATAATCCGTACATTATTTATTTAACATTCGTGCCACTTTATTTGATGAATAACACAAAACGTGGCATTTCGTCTTATTTTTTCCTTTAGGGTTTTAAGGTTCTCATATTCGTCCTTTTTTGTCTTTTTTTGTCTTTGGGTGTTGTAATATGTAATTTGATAACACTTTTGATAATCCGTGCATTATTTATTTAACATTCGTGCCACTTTATTTGATGAATAACACAAAACGTGGCATTTCGTCTTATTTTTTCCTTTAGGGTTTTAAGGTTCTCATATTCGTCCTTTTTTGTCTTTTTTTGTCTTTGGGTGTTGTAATATGTATTTGATAACACTTTTAATAATCTGTACATTATTTATTTAACATTCGTGCCACTTTATTTGATGAATAACACAAAACGTGGCATTTCGTCTTATTTTTTCCTTTAGGGTTTTAAGGTTCTCATATTCGTCCTTTTTTGTCTTTTTTTGTCTTTGGGTGTTGTAATATGTAATTTGATAACACTTTTTATAATCCGTGCATTATTTATTTAACATTCGTGCCACGTTATTTGATGAATAACACAAAACGTGGCATTTCGTCTTATTTTTTCCTTTAGGGTTTTAAGGTTCTCATATTCGTCCTTTTTTGTCTTTTTTTGTCTTTGGGTGTTGTAATATGTAATTTGATAACACTTTTGATAATCCGTGCATTATTTATTTAACATTCGTGCCACTTTATTTGATGAATAACACAAAACGTGGCATTTCGTCTTATTTTTTCCTTTAGGGTTTTAAGGTTCTCATATTCGTCCTTTTTTGTCTTTTTTTGTCTTTGGGTGTTGTAATATGTAATTTGATAACACTTTTTATAATCCGTGCATTATTTATTTAACATTCGTGCCACGTTATTTGATGAATAACACAAAACGTGGCATTTCGTCTTATTTTTTCCTTTAGGGTTTTAAGGTTCTCATAGTCGTCCTTTTTTGTCTTTTTTTATCTTTGGGTGTTGTAATATGTAATTTGATAACACTTTTGATAATCCGTGCATTATTTATTTAACATTCGTGCCACTTTATTTGATGAATAACACAAAACGTGGCATTTCGTCTTATTTTTTCCTTTAGGGTTTTAAGGTTCTCATATTCGTCCTTTTTTGTCTTTTTTTGTCTTTGGGTGTTGTAATATGTAATTTCATAACACTTTTAATAATCCGTACATTATTTATTTAACATTCTTGCCACTTTATTTGATGAATAACACAAAACGTGGCATTTCGTCTTATTTTTTCCTTTAGGGTTTTAAGGTTCTCATATTCGTCCTTTTTTGTCTTTTTTTGTCTTTGGGTGTTGTAATATGTAATTTGATAACACTTTTGATAATCCGTGCATTATTTATTTAACATTCGTGCCACTTTATTTGATGAATAACACAAAACGTGGCATTTCGTCTTATTTTTTCTTTAGGGTTTTAAGGTTCTCATATTCGTCCTTTTTAGTCGTTTTTTGTCTTTGGATGTTGTAATATGTAATTTGATAACACTTTTAATAATCCGTACATTATTTATTTAACATTCGTGCCACGTTATTTGATGAATAACACAAAACGTGGCATTTCGTCTTATTTTTTCCTTTAGGGTTTTAAGGTTCTCATAGTCGTCCTTTTTTGTCTTTTTTTATCTTTGGGTGTTGTAATATGTAATTTGATAACACTTTTGATAATCCGTGCATTATTTATTTAACATTCGTGCCACTTTATTTGATGAATAACACAAAACGTGGCATTTCGTCTTATTTTTTCCTTTAGGGTTTTAAGGTTCTCATATTCGTCCTTTTTTGTCTTTTTTTGTCTTTGGGTGTTGTAATATGTAATTTCATAACACTTTTAATAATCCGTACATTATTTATTTAACATTCTTGCCACTTTATTTGATGAATAACACAAAACGTGGCATTTCGTCTTATTTTTTCCTTTAGGGTTTTAAGGTTCTCATATTCGTCCTTTTTTGTCTTTTTTTGTCTCTGGGTGTTGTAATATGTAATTTGATAACACTTTTGATAATCCGTGCATTATTTATTTAACATTCGTGCCACTTTATTTGATGAATAACACAAAACGTGGCATTTCGTCTTATTTTTTCTTTAGGGTTTTAAGGTTCTCATATTCGTCCTTTTTAGTCGTTTTTTGTCTTTGGATGTTGTAATATGTAATTTGATAACACTTTTAATAATCCGTACATTATTTATTTAACATTCGTGCCACTTTATTTGATGAATAACACAAAACGTGGCATTTCGGCTTAGTTTTTCCTTTAGGGTTTTAAGGTTCTCATTTTCGTCCTTTTTTGGCTTTTTTTGTCTTTGAGTGTTGTAATATGTAATTTGATAACACTTTTGATAATTCGTGCATTATTTATTTAACATTCGTGCCACGGTATTTGATGAATAACACAAAACGTAGCATTTCAGCTTATTTTTTCCTTTTGGGTTTTAAGGTTCTCATATTCGTCCTTTTTTGTCTTTTTTTGTCTTTGGGTGTTGTAATATGTAATTTGATAACACTTTTGATAATCCGTGCATTATTTATTTAATATTCGTGCCATGTTATTTGATGAATAACACAAAACGTGGCATTTCGTCTTATTTTTTCCTTAGGGTTTTAAGGTTCTCATATTCGTCCTCTTTTGTCTTTTTTTGTCTTTGGGTGTTGTAATATGTAATTTCATAACACTTTTAATAATCCGTACATTATTTATTTAACATTCGTGCCACTTTATTTGATGAATAACACAAAACGTGGCATTTCGTCTTATTTTTTCCTTTAGGGTTTTAAGGTTCTCATCTTCGTCCTTTTTTGTCTTTTTTTGTCTTTGGGTGTTGTAATATGTAATTTGACAACACTTTTTATAATCCGTGCATTACTTATTTAACATTCGTGCCACGTTATTTGATTAATAACACAAAACGTGGCATTTCGTCTTATTTTTTCCTTTAGGGTTTTAAGGTTCTCATATTCGTCCTTTTTTGTCTTTTTTTGTCTTTGGGTGTTGTAATATGTAATTTGATAACACTTTTAATAATCCGTACATTATTTATATAACATTCGTGCCACTTTATGTGATGAATAACACAAAACGTGGCATTTCGGCTTAGTTTTTCCTTTAGGGTTTTAAGGTTCTCATTTTCGTCCTTTTTTGGCTTTTTTTGTCTTTGGGTGTTGTAATATGTAATTTGATAACACTTTTGATAATTCGTGCATTATTTATTTAACATTCGTGCCACGGTATTTGATGAATAACACAAAACGTATCATTTCAGCTTATTTTTTCCTTCTGGGTTTTAAGGTTCTCCTATTCGTCCTTTTTTGTCTTTTTTTGTCTTTGGGTGTTGTAATATGTAATTTGATAAAACTTTTGATAATCCGTGCATTATTTATTTAATATTCGTGCCATGTTATTTGATGAATAACACAAAACGTGGCATTTCGTCTTATTTTTTCCTTTAGGGTTTTAAGGTTCTCATATTCGTCCTTTTTTTGTCTTTTTTTGTCTTTGGGTGTTGTAATATGTAATTTGATAACACTTTTTATAATCCGTGCATTACTTATTTAACATTCGTGCTACGTTATTTGATTAATAACACAAAGCGTCGCATTTCGTCTTATTTTTTCCTTTAGGGTTTTAAGGTTCTCATATTCGTCCTTTTTTGTCTTTTTTTGTCTTTGGGTGTTGTAATATGTAATTTTTTTTTTTTTTAAGCGAAACCCAACAGGGGTTACATGTTACCATTCAAATAAAACAAATACAAAGTCTTGCGAGCGCATCGCAGCAGTAATCAATGCAAGTCAAGAAAATGAACTAGAGCCCTCCTTAATGGAATTTTAGGAAGTCTAGCAAGATGGGAGGCATAAAGGGACCCCAAAACTCCTATCCAGGACAAGGACCAAGTCTCCAAACCGCTGCATGGGATACATACACCCTTCATCCCCCCCTACTTCATCTCTGCAAGAGTGTATGCACTTACCACGCCAAAACCCCCCATCCCTGCGGTAAGAGAACCCTGCCCCCAGCAAGCATCAGGACAAGGACCAAGTCTCCAAACCACTGCATGGGGTACATACACCCTTCATCCCCCCCTCCTGCATCTCTGCAAGAGTGTATGTACTTGCCACATCAAACCCCCCATCCCTGTGGTAAGAGAACCTTGCCCAACAGCAAGCCGGAAAATAGAAATAGTGGAAGTCCCAGCCATACCCCCGGATCCAGCGCTAGAAAACACCCAAAACCCAAAATAGGAGAGCCCCTGAAAAGTATACATATGCGCTCAACGAAACAAGGGGAGCGCGCTCAGCAAGTCTATCTATAAATAGCTATGCCACCAGAGATGATGCAACAACTCTATCCCTCTCTGGCTCAGGCAATAGCTCCAGATGTAATATCAATCTCGGACAATATGAAATGCGACTGTGCCCGTCGCCTATCAATCCAGTCCAAAACATAAGCCTCCAGTGCTGGTGTACCTGCAAAATGAACACAAACAACCTCTAGAGGTTCTGTCACTCCTACACAGGAGATCCAGAGGGCATTAACATATATAGCTCCCTGTAGACAGGTGCTATATATGTACCCCCCCCTACTTGAAGTCGACATTAGATGGAAAAATACGCCCGGGAACACCTGCAAGCCATAGCAAACACAACACTGTTAGCAAATAAAGAACGGGGACTATCATCTAGTCCTCCGAATATAAGGGAGACCAATCTGTTCCAATCTGATCAAAGCTCGGAACTGTGATGTCTCCTCTCCCGGTCTCCATGTGAATCTGGCACTGTGAATCACTGCGTGCTTGGACATGTAGTCAGCAGCATGATTCCGCTCCCGCCAAACATGACCCAGCTCCGACTGTAAGAGCTCAAGTAACCTCCTAATAAGCATGATCCTAGATCTCAACTGCCAAGGACCCCCAGAGTGCTGAACAGCCTGCATCAGCTGCAAGGAATCCGTTTCCACATGTAGACCCCCATAGGAATGCTCAAGAACCCATCTCAAAATCACCACCATAGACGCAACCTCAGCCTCAAAAGAAGAATAGGCATGGATAGGGAACGCAACTGCCACAATGAGATGACCATCATCACCCCTCAAAACCCCACCCGAGCCGCAACCGGACGAACTGAATGAGCCATCAACGTTAAGTTTGGATTTACGTCTAGGAGGAGGAATCCAACCAACTAATCTAGGTGGGTTACTGTGCTTAGCTAAAACAAACAAGCCCCAATTACGAGCCACCTCGTGATTACCCCTGCCAACGGCCATAAGAACCAAACCCAGCATCACACCAAAGAGAAACAGTACGAACAATATGATGCCTGATCCTATCATAACGATAGGGGGTCCCCTCATGCTTACACTCGTTCCTCGCTACCCATAAAGCATATAAGGTGGCGATAAGAACAAGGTGTCTAACGTGCCCTTCCGCGGTGGAGCTCAGAAGCCAAGCCTCTATAGCCCCCCTGAGAGAACGAACATTATCATACCTGACGCCGAAGACGGACCCCAGGTAGCGCCATAGCTGACTTGCCACCTCATTGTCCCAAAAGACATGAGCCAGCGTCTCCGTATTAGAGCAGCACACACACCGAGATGGTAAAGAAACACCTCGGCGTTGCAGGAGCTCGTCAACGGGAATGAATCCCCTGGACACCCGCCAGGCTAACATAGACATCTTTTTCGGGAAGGAAGAATGCCAAATAAGACTGTGCAGATAGGAAGGGTCCCTAGATGGAGCAATCTCTTTATACACCTGCCGAAAGGAGAATTGACCATCCCCCGTACCTTTCCACACTGCGACATCCTCCTCACCCGAGTGGATAGGGATAGACATAATAGCTCTGACAGTGTCAGAGTCAACCATATCGCGCAGCAGACCCTGGTTCCATTCCCCATTCTGCCAGAGCTGACTAACGCGCAGATTACTATCTATTTCAAGATTCTCCAAGGGAGTAAGCCTTGGAATACCCCAAGACTCATCCCAGAACCTACAATCACCCTTGCCAAGAACCCAGTGAGTGTGATTCTCAGCAAACTCCCGGCCTCGCAAAATAAATTTCCAGCACATGGAGTGCTTAGGATGCTCCCTGGCCTCAACAGGGTGATACTTCCTACAATATTTCCCCTTCATGTACCGACTCCAAAGATTATCAACAGATCTGAATCGGTACCAAGCCTTGACCATACACACCTGATTGATAGCAGCGAAGGATTTGAGATTAAGGCCCCCATCTTCATAGCTGTAACTCGCCTTAGACCAACTGGCCCATCGCTGCTTTCCCCAAAGGAAACCATTACAAATCTTTTGCACTCTGTCCACCACCGTCAGGGGCATCTGAATGGTATGCAGTAAGTGAAGAGGCTAAGCCATCAAAACAGACTGCACTAAAGTCAAACGGCCCCCCGAGGACAAATGCCCATGGTTCCACCCAGCTATAGTATCCACCATCTTGTGAATCAACTTCTCAAACAAGAAGCATCTCTTGGCCCCCTTAGAGATGGGAGTACCCAGATAGGTGAAAGGAAATTTTTCAAGCTTGAACCCCGTCGCATGGCACACCACGCTAATCCTAGCAGGACTCGCAGTGGTGGAGACAAGGCAGCTGCTCTTGGAGTTGTTGATAAGCTGGCCGGAGACACTTTGATAGTGATCGAGCCAATCCATAATGATACGAAGAGAACTCCTCTTTCCGTTGCAGAAGAGAATGCAATCGTCAGCGAAAGACAAGCAAGGGACGATAACATCCTTACTACCCCCACCATTATAGCGCACCTCAGGATGCTCTTCATGGATTCTCATAAGGCCACGGAGGAGATATTCCTGAGCAAGGATGAATAGCGCAGGAGAAAGCGGGTCCCCTTGTCTAACACCTTTTGATGCCGGAAAGTAACCCTGGATCTCCCCATTAATCATGATAGAAAAATACGACTGGTCAATGCAGTTCATAATCAAGGAGACCCACTTATCAGAGAAGCCAAAGGCCAGTAGAACTCTTTTCAGAAATTTCCAAGACAGACGATCAAACGCCTTAGTCATATCAAGCTTAAGAATGGTATTACCACCATTAGCAGTCCTGTTAATCTCATGAGTTAGATCTTGCGCGAGCATGATATTATCATAAATACTTCTGCCCTGAACAAATCCAGCCTGCATTGGAGATATAAGCTTCGGGAGGATATTCCCTAAGCGCGAACTGATAATTTTAGTGGCAACCTTATTCATGAAAGTGCACAAACTAATAGGGCGAAACTCACTCCAAGTCTGAGCCCCAGGCTTTTTCGGAATGAGGCAAAGCACCGTAGAGGTAACCCCCTTAGGTAACTTGTTGCCAGCGATAAAATGAATCATAGCTCACAGCAAATCCTGCTTGATGATATCCCAATAAGTCTGGAAGAAGACTCCATTGAAACCATCCACCCCAGCAGCACTCTGCGAACTTAAACCAAAGACAACCTCCCTAAGCTCTTCTAGAGTGGGTTCAGCCAATAAAGCCTGATTGTCTTCCGAAGAGACCAACGAAGGAATGACATCAAGCATATCGTCATCAGCCTCGTGTCCATCAGCGTCAAAAAGATTTTGAAAGAAGCGAACAGCAGAGTCAATGATACCATCCTTATCGGAGACCCAGGCACCGTTGTCAAGAGTACCAGCAATATGACTCTTCTTCCTCCTCTGTTTGACCTGAGAGTGAAAGAATGCAGTAGACTTATCACCCTCTTTAAACCAGTGACAACTGCTTTTTTGTTGCCAATAATCCTCCTCCATAGCCAGAAGACGAAGCTGCTTTGCTTTTAGCAAGCTAAGCGCCTCGCGATCTTGTGGGAGGCCAGTTTGTTGGTAAGCAGTTTCCTTCTGGCACACCTCATCCTCAATTTGTGCAACTTGGGAGAAGATGTTACCAAAAACATGCTTATTCCATTGCTTGAGTTCCCCCTTTAACCGCTTCAACTTACTCCAAAAAGCAGTTATAGGTTCCGCCCAAACTGGAAGAGACCAAGATTTCTCAATAAGCGCACGACAACCATCATGCTTGGTCCACATATTCTGGAATCTGAAGCTCGACTTAATGAAGTCAGAGTCCATCTTGCAGTCAATCAGCAGAGGTGCGTGATCAGACCCCGTCTTAGCAAGGTGACGAACCCCAACGGAGTTAAAAAAGCTTAGAAACTCAGGGTTGACGAGCACCCGATCCAGGCGCTTATATTTGTTCCCCTGAGTCCAAGTATACGGAGAACCGGTGAAACCGGCATCCTGAAGATTGCAGTTAATCAAACAGTTTATGAAGTCGTCCATGCCCTTTTGAGTGAGACAACCCTTACTTTCACTGTCGGATAACACACAGTTGAAGTCTCCCATGACTGCCCAAGGAAGCATAGGATCAGCCTTGTCCGCTAAGCTACTCCATAAGGCCTGACGGCCATTGGAGGTGCACGAAGCATAGACAACGGTGAGGAGAACATCCTTCGTACCTGACGAGACACGAAGATGTAACAGCTGAGGCTCATCAGCCAGCACATGAACGGTGTGCTGATCATTCCACAAGACCCAAATCTTGTTAGTAGAATTAGCAGCACTACCGGAGAAATTAAGCTTTTTCGTCAGCTTAGGCAATTTTGTAACAGAGATCATAGGCTCCTGGATACATAAGATGGAAAACTTGTGGAGCCTGCGAAGAGATTTAATCCTCCTACGTGTGGGTGAATTGCCAACCCCACGTAGATTCCAGCATAAGATACTACTCGACATCGGAAAGGCGCATCCTCTCCTTCTTAGTAAGAGCCGTGCCCTGGGGGATAATAGTCTTGGGGCGTTGGGGCAAGTTGGCTTTCTTTAATTTCAAGGACCTGTATTCCTCGATGAGCTTGCTAGCAGTGATTCCCCGCTTAGACAAAGAGGACTTGGGGGAGCTAGGAAGAGACTTGGCGGTCCTGGAGGCAGTAACGTCCTCAAAAACATCCTCCTTATCTAACTCGACAAATCTGTTTTGAGTGACTATGGAGGCAGGCTGGGTAGCTAAAGCAATGGTCTTAGCACGAGTTTTAGGTGAGACGTCAATCCACGTCCCGGGCTGGGTCGCAGTGTCTGTCTCTCCACCCTCAGCTGTACCCGTAGCAGCTATCTGCGTAGGGACGACCTCAACAGCAGAATTATCAGGGAGTCCCTTATTACCTGGCTCAACAGTAGACGGCAAACCCCGTTCAGGGATAGCTTCTACTGGCTCCAAGGCAACAACCGGACTTGCAGTATTCTCACTTTGCCGCTGCTTCTGGTGCTCGAGAGAGCCCTGGGCATTAGTGACGGAGATATCTTTTGTTTTTTCTTGCCATTTCATGGTAGTGCGCCTCCTTCTTCTACGTTTCTTAGGGGCAGTATCACCACGAGAACCAACAACCCCTTGAGAAGGAGTGTTGCTCCCAGGGGCAGCCGATGGCTGACTACCAGTAGCAGTATGCTGAGCTTGGACCGCACCACCCATTTTACAATGCGATGAAGCATGGCCCAGGTGCTTACACATAGTACAGTAAGCAGGCACCTCTTCATAAGTGACCTTCTGCTCAAATCCTTCCGAGATCACTTTACCACTAGCCAGCGTGTGTTCAAACCTAATATCCACCTCTTTAGGTTGGGGTTGGGCCACGTCTATCTCGACACAAACGCTAGCACACCCTAATTGCGTTCTAGTGGTGTTCAAATGATCAATACAGAGCGGCTTACCCACACCACTAGCAACAGAGAGTAAACCCTCGTTCGTGTACATGTAAATGGGCAACTTGGGGAAAGAAACCCATACTGGACACAAAGAGGATTCAATGGTAGCAACGAAGTCAGGAGTCCATTTAAACATCCTCATAGGGCAACTTTTGATGAACCAAATGACACGTAACCATAGGCGAACATAATCCTCCATTAAAGCACATTCGACAATTAAATGTCGATCATCATATATGGAGAGATTATATTCCCCTTTCAACTTTAAGTTGGTAAAGAAGTCCTTAATATCCGCAAGAGAAGGACGACCATGAGAGAATTTACCAACTAAAACATGCTGCATACCAGCAATAAAGCGAGCTTTATCCTCCGCCTTGAAGAAAATAGTTGGCTTACCATCAACAGTAGTTGAAGGAGCTAAATTTGTAGGCGGGGGAATGTCATATCTACGAGAGTAATCACGTCTCGCTTGAGCCCCTTGAGCACGCATGGATATAGATGCGTAGGAAGCCTTAGGACGCACGTCTTGCTTTAAGTTATCATTATTAGCTTGAGTACTAGCCAAACGTGCATCCGTAGGTGGGTCCTTAATGCCCAAGGCTTGTTTAAGGTTAGGGAAAACATGATCAAGACTAATAGTGGAGGCAACCTTGGTTGCACCATTAGTGAGGGGGTCCTTGTGTCGAGCGCCAAAGACAAGGGGGGGCTTTGAGGACGGCCATGGTCTAAATTAGACGTAGCCTCATCCTCATGAGCCACACGCCCATGTGGCAACATAAGTGTAGGCATAGGTGGATCCACCTCATCCTCATGATCCACGTGTGAAGGCATCATAGTCAAACTAGGAGTCCTAGTCGAATTAGGAGACCCATTCGAACTAGGACTCTCAAGGCTAGAAGGGAGCTGCTCCACGCCTCTAGGAAGAGACATACAATCAGCCCCAACTAACTCCCTAGAATCAAGCAAATTAGGTGTAGCCAAGCTAGGAGTCCTAGCCGAGGTAGGAAACCCCATCGAACTAGGACTCTTAGGGTCAATTGCGCCTCCTACTGGGGGACAACGAGCAGCAGGCCTAGGGGGGGAATGTTTAACATTAGCAACCTTACCTGAACCACCATGGGTGGTGGCGCCATCAGCAGCCAGTTCAGGCGCAGCTAGGGAGGCTTCCTTAGGGTTTCGGGTGGTAAAAACATGTAGCAAACTGTCCCTATCCAAAGACCCAGATTCGTCCACCTCTTTTCTCAACCTTGGTGGTTCTATTGCAGCCTCTGAAGATGTCGTGGTGGTGGAGAGTGGTGGTGCCTTGAGCGCAACAAAGGAAGAAGACTCCATGATGGAACTCGGATTCAATGGAGCCAAGATCCTAGCAGGCGTGTGATTGTGGACCAAACCAGTGGGGGATGGCTGTTTCAGCCCCTCCACAGTGGGTGGAAGGGGTGGTGGAGGGTCGTCTCCGTCGCCCATTAGGCCGGAGATGACGCGTCTTAAGCTGCCAAGTTAATCGCCCAAATTCGCCCAAGTAGAGAGCGTTTGGAGCGTTTGGAGTTGTAATATGTAATTTGATAACACTTTTAATAATCCGTACATTATATATATAACATTCGTGCCACTTTATTTGATGAATAACACAAAACGTGGCATTTCGGCTTAGTTTTTCCTTTAGGGTTTTAAGGTTCTCATTTTCGTCCTTTTTTGGCTTTTTTTGTCTTTGGGTGTTGTAATATGTAATTTGATAACACTTTTGATAATCCGTGCATTATTTATTTAACATTCGTGCCACGTTATTTGATGAATAACACAAAACGTGGCATTTCGTCTTATTTTTTCCTTTAGGGTTTTAAGGTTCTCATATTCGTCCTTTTTTGTCTTTTTTTGTCTTTGGGTGTTGTAATATGTAATTTCATAACACTTTTAATAATCCGTACATTATTTATTTAACATTCGTGCCACTTTATTTGATGAATAACACAAAACGTGGCATTTCGTCTTATTTTTTCCTTTAGGGTTGCATTATTTATTTAACATTCGTGCCACTTTATTTGATGAATAACACAAAACGTGGCATTTCGTCTTATTTTTTCCTTTAGGGTTTTAAGGTTCTCATATTCGTCCTTTTTTGTCTTTTTTTGTCTTTCGGTGTTGTAATATGTAATTTGATAACACTTTTGATAATCCGTGCATTATTTATTTAACATTCGTGCCACTTTATTTGATGAATAACACAAAAAGTATTCAGAATCTGCTCATTTTTTAACAGCAGCAAATAGGACCATAAAGAATCTTGGGAGAGCAAGAACGAACGCGATCGGAGGTCGTTTGGATTTTTATGACCCCGTTTTACCGTTCGTCTGTTTTGGGCATGGGTACAAAAATTATTCAGAATCTGCTCATTTTTAACAGCAGCCAATAGGACCATAGAGAATCTTGGAGAGCAAGAACGAGCGCGATCAGAGATCGTTTGGATGTTTTACGACCCCGTTTTACCGTTCGTCCCGTTTTGAGCATGGGTACAAAAAGTATTCAGAATCTGCTCATTTTTTAACTGCAGCAAATAGGACCATAAAGAATCTTGGGAGAGCAAAAACGAACGCGATGGAGGTCGTTTGGATTTTTATGACCCCGTTTTACCGTTCGTCTGTTTTGGGCATGGGTACAAAAATTATTCAGAATCTGCTCATTTTTAACAGCAGCCAATAGGACCATAGAGAATCTTGGAGAGCAAGAACGAACGCGATCAGAGGTCGTTTGGATGTTTTACGACCCCGTTTTACCGTTAGTCCCGTTTTGAGCATGGGTACAAATATTATTCAGAATCTGCTCATTTTTTAATAGCAGCTAGTAGGACCATAGAGAAGCGTGAGGGAGCAAGAACGAACGTGATCGGACGTCGTTTGGATGTTGTACGACCCTGTTTTACCGTTAGTCCCGTTTTGAGCATGGGTACAAAAACTATTTAGATGCTGCTCATTTTTTAACAGCAGCCAGTACGACCTTAGAGAAACCCGGGGGAGCAAAAACAAACGCGATCCGATGTTGTTTGGAAGTTTTATGACCCCGTTTTACCGGTTGTCCCGTTTTAAGCATGGGTACAAAACGTATTCAGAATCTGCTCATTTTTTAATAGCATCTTTTAGGACCATAGAGAAGCCAGGGGGAGCAAAACAAACGCGATCGGAGATCGTTTGTATGCTTGACGACCCCGTTGTACCGTTTGTCCCGTTTTGAGCATGTGTACAATTAGTATTCAGAAACTGCTCATTTTTTTAACAGAAGCCAGTAGGACCATTGAGAAGCCCGGGGAGCAAGAACGAACGCGATCAGAGGTCGTTTGGATGTTTTACGACCCCATTTTACCGTTCGTCCGGTTTTGAGCATGGGTACAAAAAGTATTTAGAATCTGTTCATTTTTTAACAGCAGCCAGTAGGACCATAGAGAAGCGTGCGGGAGCAGGAACGAACGTGATCGGAGGTTGTTTGGATGTTTTACGACCCCGTTTCACTGTTAGTCCCGTTTTGAGCATGGGTACAAAAACTATTTAGATGTTCCTCATTTTTTAACAGCAGCCAGTACGACAGTAGAGAAGCCCGGGGGACCAAGAACAAACGCGATCGGATGTCGCTTGGATGTTTTACGACCCCGTTTTACCGTTCGTCCCGTTTTAAGCATGGGTACAAAAAGTATTCAGAATCTGCTCATTTTTTAACAGCAGCAAATACGACCATAAAGAATCTTGGGAGAGCAAGAACGAACGCGATCGGAGGTCGTTTGGATTTTTATGACCCCGTTTTACCGTTCGTCTGTTTTGGGCATGGGTACAAAAATTATTCAGAATCTGCTCATTTTTAACAGCAGCCTATAGGACCATAGAGAATCTTGGAGAACAAAAACGAACGCGATCAGAGGTCGTTTGGATGTTTTACGACCCCGTTTTACCGTTAGTCCCGTTTTGAGCATGTTTACAAATATTAATCAGAATCTGCTCATTTTTTAATAGCAGCCAGTAGGACCATAGAGAAGCGTTTGGGAGCAAGAACCAACGAGATCGGACGTCGTTTGGATGTTGTACGACCCTGTTTTACCGTTAGTCCCGTTTTGAGCATGGGTACAAAAACTATGTAGATGTTGCTCATTTTATAACAACAGCCAGTACGACCTTAGAAAAACCCGGGGGAGCAAAAACAAAAGCGATCCGATGTTGTTTGGAAGTTTTACGACCCCGTTTTACCGTTCGTCCCGTTTTAAGCATGGGTACAAAAAGTATTCAGAATCTGCTCATTTTTTAATAGCATCCTGTAGGACCATAGAGAAGCCAGGGGGAGCAAAACAACCGCGATCGGAGGTCGTTTGGATGTTTGACGACCCCGTTGTACCGTTTGTCCCGTTTTGAGCATGGGTACAAATATTATTCAGAATGTGCTCATTTTGTAATAGCAGCCAGTAGGACCATAGAGAAGTGTGAGGGAGCAGGAAGGAACGTGATCGGAGGTCGTTTGGATGTTTTACGACCCTGTTTTACCGTTAGTACCGTTTTGAGCATGGGTACAAAAACTATTTAGATGATGCTCATTTTTTAACAGCAGCCAGTACGACCTTAGAAAAACCCGGGGGAGCAAAAACAAACGCGATCCGATGTTGTTTGGAAGTTTTACGACCCCGTTTTACCGTTCGTCCCGTTTTAATAATGGGTACAAAAAGTATTCAGAATCTGCTCATTTTCTAACAACAGCCAGTAGGACCATAGAGAAGCGTGAGGGAGCAAGAACGAACGTGATCGGAGGTCGTTTGGATGTTGTACAACCCTGTTTTACCGTTAGTCCCGTTTTGAGCATGGGTACAAAAACTATTTAGATGATGCTCATTTTTTAACAGCAGCCAGTACGACCTTAGAAAAACCCGGGGGAGCAAAAACAAACGCGATCCGATGTTGTTTGGAAGTTTTACGACCCCGTTTTACCGTTCGTCCCGTTTTAAGCATGGGTACAAAAAGTATTCAGAATCTGCTCATTTTTTAATAGCATCCTGTAGGACCATAGAGAAGCCAGGGGGAGCAAAACAAACGCGATCGGTGGTCGTTTGGATGTCTGACGACCCCGTTGCACCGTTTGTCCCGTTTTGAGCATGGGTACAATTGATATTCAGGAACTGTTCATTTTTTGAACAGAAGCCAGTAGGACCATTGAGAAGCCCGGGGAGCAAGAATGAACGCGATCACAGGTCGTTTGGATGTTTTACGACCCCATCGTACCGTTCGTCCTGTTTTGAGCAAGGGTACAAAAAGTACACAGAATCTGCTCATTTTTTAATACCAGCCAGTAGGACCATAGAGAAGTGTTGGGGAGCAAGAACGAACGTGGTCGGAGGTCGTTTGGATGTATTACGACCCCATTGTACCGTTAGTCCCATTTTGAGCGTGGGTACAAAAAGTATTCAGAATCTGCTCATTTTTTAATAGCAGCCAGTAGGACCATAGAGAAGTGTGGCGGAGCAAGAACGAACGTGGTCGGAGGTCGTTTGGATGTTTTACAACCCCATTGTACCGTTAGTCCCGTTTTGAGCATGGGTACAAAAAGTATTTAGATGCTGCTCATTTTTTAACAGCAAGCAGTACGACCATAGAGAAGCCCGGGGGAGCAAGAACAAACGCGATCGGATGTCGTTTGGATGTTTTACGACCCCGTTTTACTGTTCGTCCCGTTTTAAGCATGGGTTAAAAATGTATTCAGAATCTGCTCATTTTTTAACAGCAAGCAGTACGACCAGAGAGATGCCAGGAGGAGAAAGAACAAACCCGATCAGAGGTCGTTTGGATGTTTTACGACCCTGTTTTACCGTTCGTCCCATTTTGGGCATGGGTACAAAAAGTATTCGGAATCTGCTCATTTTTTAACAGCAGCCAGTAGAACCATAGAGAAGCCCGTGGGAGCAAGAACGAATGCGATCAGAGGTCGTTTGGATGTTTTACAACCCCATTGTACCGTTCGTCCTGTTTTGAGCATGGGTACAAAAACTACTCAAAATTTGCTCATCTTTTAACAGCAGCCAGTAGGACCATAGAGAAGCCCGCGGGAGCTAGAACGAACGCGATCGGATGTCGTTTGGATGTTTTACGACACCGTTTAACCGTTCGTCCCGTTTTGAGCATGGGTACAAAAAGTACTAAGAATCTGCTCATTTTTTAACAGCAGCCAGTGGGACCATAGAGAAGTGTTGGGGAGCAAGAACGAACGTGGTCGGAGGTCGTTTGGATGTCTTACGACCCCATTTTACCGTTAGTCCCGTTTTGAGCATGGGTACAAATAATATTCAGAATCTGCTCATTTTTTAACAGCAGCCAATAGGACCATAGAAAATCTTGGGAGAGCAAGAACGAACGCGATCGGAGGTCCTTTGGAGCATCCTGTAGGACCATAGAGAACCAAGGGGGAGCAAAACAAACGCGATCGGAGGTCGTTTGGAGCATGGGTACAAATAGTATTCAGAAACTGCTCATTTTTTTTAACAGAAGCCAGTATGACCATTGAGAAGCCCGGGGGAGCAAGAACCAACGCGATTAGAGGTCGTTTGGATGTTTTACGACCCCATTGTACAGTTCGTCCCGTTTTGAGCATGGTACAAAAAGTACTCAGAATCTGCTCATTTTTTAACAGCAGCCAGTAGGACCATAGAGAAGTGTGGGGGAGCAAGAACGATAGTGGTCGGAGGTCGTTTGGATGTTTTACGATCCCATTGTACCGTTAGTCCCGTTTTGAGCATGGGTACAAATATTTTTCAGAATCTGCTGATTTTTTAACAGCAGCTAGTAGGACCATAGAGAATCTTGGGAGAGCAAGAACGAACGCGATCAGAGGTCGTTTGGATATTTTACGACCCCGTTTTACCGTTAGTCCCGTTTTGAACATGGGTACAAATATTATTCAGAATCTACTCATTTTTTAACTGCAGCCAGTAGGACCATAGGGAAGCGTGAGGGAGCAGGAACGAACGTGATCGGAGGTCGTTTGGATGTTTTACTACCCCTTTTTGACCGTTAGTCCCGTTTTGAACATGGGTACAAATATTATTCAGAATCTACTCATTTTTTAACTGCAGCCAGTAGGATCATAGGGAAGCGTGAGGGAGCAGGAACGAACGTGATCGGAGGTCGTTTGGATGTTTTACTACCCCGTTTTACCGATATTCCGTTTTGAGCATGGGTAAAAAAAGTATTCAGAATCTGCTCATTTTTTAACAACTGCCAGTACGACCATAGAGAAGCCCGGGGGAGCAAAAACAAACGCGATCGGATGTTGTTTGGAAGTTTAACGACACCCTTTACCGTTCGTCCCGTTTTAAGCATGGGTACAAAAAGAATTCACAATCTGCTCATTTTTTAACAGCACCAAATACGACCATAAAGAATCTTGGGAGAGCAAGAACGAACGCGAACGGAGGTCGTTTGGATGTTTTACGACCCCGTTTTACCATTCGTCTATTTTAGGCATGGGTACAAAAAGTATTCAGAATCTGCTCATTTTTTAACAGCAGCCAATAGGACCATAGAGAATCTTGAGAGAGCAAGAACGAACGTGGTTGGAGGTCGTTTGGATGTTTTACCACCCCGTTTTACCGTTAGTCCCGTTTTGAGCATGGGTACAAATATTATTCAGAACATGCTCATTTTTTAACTGCAGCCAGTAGGACCATAGGGAAGCGTGAGGGAGCAGGAACGAACGTGATCGGAGGTCGTTTGTGTAACGACCCGCCCCAGGTGGGCCCCCCTGAGGTTAGGCTCGCTATCAAATCCGTAACAGAGTCACCACTCGATGGATGACTCGATAACACAAACATTTTAACGAAATAAATTGAAATAAGATAGATAAAAAGAAAGTAAAAATCTGTTTTACTGAAAGACTGACAATATATCCATCTGGTTATAACCACCTATGACTCAACCATAACGAAAGACAGAATCCAAAGTACATCCAATCTATAACTCCAATAGTACATCAGGAAAAATATAATATGAAAACACGGAAGCACAGCAACGACTGAGGGAGATCCTAATGCCACCATCGCCACTCACCAAAACAGGGTCAACGCACACTGCAACGCAACTAACCTGCTAAAAGAATAAGTCCCCGAAGGGGTCAGCTCGACAGCTGGTGAATTCTAACTCACGGGTGGTTACCAACCCACACACGTGGTATGAAAGCGATACATGAGTGCAGAACACAACAACAAGGAAGAGGAATAATATACACCATATCGATAAGCAGTTCGACAAACCATCACGAGCAATAACAGTAAAACAAACCAAGCAAGTCCAACATCACATAACATAACCCTTTAACTATTCTATAAGCGCCAGATCCGGCATCTACCCTATCATGGCAATATCCCGCCATCACCCGCATCACCCTAGTGACCGGCACCTAATCTATCATGGCAATATCCCGCCATCACCCGCATCACCCCAGTGACCGGCACCTAATCTATCATGGCAATATCCCGCCATCACCCGCATCACCCCAGTGACCGGCACCTAATCTATCATGGCAATATCCCGCCATCACCCGCATCACCCCAGTGACCGGCACCTAATCTATCATGGCAATATCCCGCCATCACCCGCATCACCCCAGTGACCGGCACCTAATCTATCATGGCAATATCCCGCCATCACCCGCATCACCCCAGTGACCGGCACCTAATCTATCCCACGTTACCGAATCCTGACAACAGACTATCCTAACACATGCAACTAACTCACACATAACTCAACTCACATATAACTCAGCAACCCTTAGGTCCACATCTATCCTCATATTCATATTCAACATCAACAATAATAATAACATGTAACTAATTTCACACATCACACACGCAATTACACATAACACATGCATAAGAAAGTAAACAGACGTGAGTAAGGACTCACCTCAAGCAAACAGCAACGCAAATAGCTCACTCCCAAGTCGAATGCAGAACTCAAGAACCAGGACCTAATATAAAAACATATACTCTGTCAACTAGTGCTCACATATCGTCCCAACTTTCCCCGCTAATTATTGTAAATCTCTTATTATAATAATATCTTACTTTTACTCCACTGATGTAAAGTTACGATTTTGCCTCTGAGTGTCAAATGACGATTATACCCCTAAACCCCTCTTAATTATCATAAGACAATATTAGGTCCATTATATAATTATATATACATACATCTTTTATTCCGTTAACTTCTCACTTCAGATTATATGGATTAATACTTAATCATTATTCCCCACTATCATGGTTAAAGTCCAGTTTAGGTCAAAGTCAACTCTAGGTCAAACCAAGTCAAATTCTAAATCAACTGTTATTTCAAGTCCAATCAATTCCTATTTAAATCTACAACACAAATCGCATCACCAATTCAACCTAATTATCATGTTAATCTCACAATCTAACTCCAAACGATCAATATTTCAATTGTATTCTTAAATCCTATAAAAGCCGAACCAAGAGTGTACTAAATATGCTCTAAGATTTATTATATTATGTGAAATCTGATACCCTAACATTCTCTAACAATTATAAGAGGATAATTACTAGATATATTACTTACAATAGCAACTAACTAGTTTGAACGCCACCCATAATACTAGACTTTTATCGAATGATCAAAGTTACTGTCTTTCATCCAATTCCCAAGCATATATAACAACTATAATACAATGGTAATATATTTTAGCATATACTAACATCCTAAGATAACACCATAGCAATTAAATAATCGCTCAAAGTTCCTAGACAATTCGGCCAATAAAGATTATCATGATATGCTCATATATGTTAGATGCATTACCTTTAATGAAATAGTTCGCTTAATGTTTGCTCAATTTAATCAAAACGTGCCTTGGATGATCAATCGTGGAGGCAAGCAAGAATATTTCAATTTTTGGAATAAGGGAGGAGGCCGTCGGTTTTTTTTTTGTATGGAAGGAGGGTTTCATGTGATAAGCTCGGACTTATATAATGATCTCTTGGCTTTTAAACGGGCTTAATCCGTTCGACTAACGAGTCGGGGCTATACCAAACGAGTTATATTATTTTATTTTAATTATTATATTTTTAAAATTTATTAATTTAGCCATAATATTACAGTTTGGATGTTTTACTACCCCGTTTTACCGTTAGTCCGTTTTGAGCATGGGTAAAAAAAGTATTCAGAATTTGCTCATTTTTTAACAACTGCCAGTACGACCATAGAGAAGCCCGGGGGAGCAAAAACAAACGCGATCGGATGTTGTTTGGAAGTTTAACGACACCCTTTACCGTTCGTCCCGTTTTAAGCATGGGTACAAAAAGTATTCACAATCTGCTCATTTTTTAACAGCACCAAATACGACCATAAAGAATCTTGGGAGAGCAAGAACGAACGCGAACGGAGGTCGTTAGGATGTTTTACGACCCCGTTTTACCATTCGTCTATTTTAGGCATGGGTACAAAAAGTATTCAGAATCTGCTCATTTTTTAACAGCAGCCAATAGGACCATAGAGAATCTTGAGAGAGCAAGAACGAACATGGTCGGAGGTCGTTTGGATGTTTTACCACCCCGTTTTACCTTTAGTCCCATTTTGAGCATGGGTACAAATATTATTCAGAATCTGCTCATTTTTTAACAGCAGCCAGTAGGACCATAGAGAAGCGTGGGGGAGCAGGAACGAACGTGATCGGAGGTCGTTTGGATGTTTTACGACCCCGTTTTACTGTTAGTCCCGTTTTGAGCATGGGTACAAAAACTTTTTAGCCGTTGTACCGTTTGTCCCGTTTTGAGCATGGGTACAAATAGTATTCAGAAACTGCTCATTTTTTTAACAGAAGCCAGTATGACCATTGAGAAGCCCGGGGGAGCAAGAACCAACACGATTAGAGGTCGTTTGGATGTTTTACGATCCCATTGTACCGTTAGTCCCGTTTTGAGCATGGGTACAAATATTATTCAGAATCTGCTCATTTTTTAACAGCAGCCAGTAGGACCATAGAGAATCTTGGGAGAGCAAGAACGAACGCGATCGGAGGTCGTTTGGATATTTTACGACCCCGTTTTACCGTTAGTCCCGTTTTGAACATGGGTACAAATATTGTTCAGAATCTACTCATTTTTTAACTGCAGCCAGTAGGACCATAGGGAAGCGTGAGGGAGCAGGAACGAACGTGATCGAAGGTCGTTTGGATGTTTTACTACCCCGTTTTACCGTTAGTCCGTTTTGAGCATGGGTAAAAAAAGTATTCAGAATCTGCTCATTTTTTAACAGCAGCCAGTAGGACCATAGAGAAGTGTGGCGGAGCAAGAACGAACGTGGTCGGAGGTCGTTTGGATGTTTTACAACCCCATTGTACCGTTAGTCCCGTTTTGAGCATGGGTACAAAAAGTATTTAGATGCTGC
The DNA here is from genome assembly GCA_003412495.2 of Echium plantagineum. NCBI lineage: Eukaryota > Viridiplantae > Streptophyta > Magnoliopsida > Boraginales > Boraginaceae > Echium > Echium plantagineum. The sequence goes on along the minus strand of CM016566.1, from coordinate 27,423,253 downwards.
TCATTTTTTAACAGCAAGCAGTACGACCATAGAGAAGCCCGGGGGAGCAAGAAGAAACGCGATCGGATGTCGTTTGGATATTTTACGACCCCGTTTTACTGTTCGTCCCGTTTTAAGCATGGGTTAAAAATGTATTCAGAACAAACCCGATCAGAGGTCGTTTGGATGTTTTACGACCCTGTTTTACCGTTCGTCCCATTTTGGGCATGGGTACAAAAAGTATTCGGAATCTGCTCATTTTTTAATAGCAGCCAGTAGAACCATAGAGAAGCCCGTGGGAGCAAGAACGAATGCGATCAGAGGTCGTTTGGATGTTTTACAACCCCATTGTACCGTTCGTCCTGTTTTGAGCATGGGTACAAAAACTACTCAAAATTTGCTCATTTTTTAACAGCAGCCAGTAGGACCATAGAGAAGCGTGGGGGAGCAGGAACGAACGCGATCGGATGTCGTTTGGATGTTTTACGACACTGTTTAACCGTTCGTCCCGTTTTGAGCATGGGTACAAAAAGTACTAAGAATCTGCTCATTTTTTTAACAACAGCCAGTGGGACCATAGAGAAGTGTTGGGGAGCAAGAACGAACGTGGTCGAAGATCGTTTGGATGTCTTACGACCCCATTTTACCGTTAGTCCCGTTTTGAGCATGGGTACAAATAATATTCAGAATCTGCTCATTTTTTAACAGCAGCCAATAGGACCATAGAAAATCTTAGGAGAGCAAGAACGAACGCGATCGGAGGTCCTTTGGAGCATCCTGTAGGACCATAGAGAAGCCAGGGGGAGCAAAACAAACGCGATCGGAGGTCGTTTGGATGTTTGACGACCCCGTTGTACCGTTTGTCCCGTTTTGATCATGGGTACAAATAGTATTCAGAAACTGCTCATTTTTTTAACAGAAGCCAGTACGACCATTGAGAAGCCCGGGGGAGCAAGAACCAACGCGATTAGAGGTCGTTTGGATGTTTTACGACCCCATTGTACCGTTCGTCCCGTTTTGAGCATGGTACAAAAAGTACTCAGAATCTGCTCATTTTTTAACAGCAGCCAGTAGGACCATAGAGAAGCGTGGGGGAGCAGGAACGAACGTGATCGGAGGTCGTTTGGATGTTTTACGACCCCGTTTTACTGTTAGTCCCGTTTTGAGCATGGCTACAAAAACTTTTTAGATGTTCCTCATTTTTTAACAGCACCCAGTACGACAATAGAGAAGCCCGGGGGACCAAGAACAAACATGATCGGATGTCGTTTGGATGTTTTACGACCCCGTTTTACCGTTCGTCCCGTTTTAAGCATGGGTACAAAAAGTATTCAGAATCTGCTCATTTTTTAACAGCAGCAAATAGGGCCATAAAGAATCTTGGGAGAGCAAGAACGAACGCGATCAGAGGTCGTTTGGATGTTTTACGACCCCATTTTACCGTTAGTCCCGTTTTGAGCATGGGTACAAATATTATTCAGAACATGCTCATTTTTTAATTGCAGCCAGTAGGACCATAGAGAACGTGATCGGAGGTCGTTTGGATGTTGTACGACCCTGTTTTACCTTTAGTCCCGTTTTGAGCATGGGTACAAAACAAATTTAGATGCTGCTCATTTTTTAACAGCAGCTAGTACGACCTTAGAAAAACCCGGGGGAGCAAAAACAAACGCGATCCGATGTTGTTTCGAAGTTTTACGACCCCGTTTTACCGTTCGTCCCGTTTTAAGCATGGTACAAAAAGTATTCAGAATCTGCTCATTTATTAATAGCGTCCTGTAGGACCATAGAGAAGCCAGGGGGAGCAAAATAAACGCGATCGGAGGTCGTTTGGATGTCTGACGACCCCGTTGTACCGTTTGTCCCGTTTTGAGCATGGGTACAATTAGTATTCAGAAACTGCTCATTTTTTTAACAGAAGCCAGCATGACCATTGAGAAGCCCGGGGAGCAAGAACGAACGCGATCAGAGGTCGTTTGGATGTTTTACGACCCCATTGTACCGTTCGTCCTGTTTTGAGCATGGGTACAAAAAGTATTTCGAATCTGCTCATTTTTTAACAGCAGCCAGTAGGACCATAGAGAAGCGTGGGGGAGCACGAACGAACGCGATCGGATGTCGTTTGGATGTTTTACGACACCGTTTAACCGTTCGTCCAGTTTTGAGCATGGGTACAAAAAGTACTAAGAATCTGCTCATTTTTTTAACAGCATCCAGTGGGACCATAGAGAAGTGTTGGGGAGCAAGAACGAACGTGGTCGAAGATCGTTTGGATGTCTTACGACCCCATTTTACCGTTAGTCCCGTTTTGAGCATGGGTACAAATAATATTCAGAATCTGCTCATTTTTTAACAGCAGCCAATAGGACCATAGAAAATCTTGGGAGAGCAAGAACGAACGCGATCGGAGGTCCTTTAGAGCATCCTGTAGGACCATAGAGAAGCCAGGGGGAGCAAAACAAACGCGATCGGAGGTCGTTTGGATGTTTGACGACCCCGTTGTACCGTTTGTCCCGTTTTGAGCATGGGTACACATAGTATTCAGAAACTGCTCATTTTTTTAACAGAAGCCAGTATGACCATTGAGAAGCCCGGGGGAGCAAGAACCAACGCGATTAGAGGTCGTTTGGATGTTTTACGACCCCATTGTGCCGTTCGTCCCGTTTTGAGCATGGTACAAAAAGTACTCAGAATCTGCGCATTTTTTAACAGCAGCCAATAGGACCATAGAGAAGCATGGGGGAGCAGGAACGAACGTGATCGGAGGTCGTTTGGATGTTTTACGACCCCGTTTTACTGTTAGTCCCGTTTTGAGCATGGGTACAAAAACTTTTTAGATGTTCCTCATTTTTTAACAGCACCCAGTACGACAATAGAGAAGCCCGGGGGACCAAGAACAAACATGATCGGATGTCGTTTGGATGTTTTACGACCCCGTTTTACCGTTCGTCCCGTTTTAAGCATGGGTACAAAAAATATTCAGAATCTGCTCATTTTTTAACAGCAGCAAATAGGGCCATAAAGAATCTTGGGAGAGCAAGAACGAACGCGATCAGAGGTCGTTTGGATGTTTTACGACCCCATTTTACCGTTAGTCCCGTTTTGAGCATGGGTACAAATATTATTCAGAACATGCTCATTTTTTAATTGCAGCCAGTAGGACCATAGAGAAGTGTGAGGGAGCAGGAACGCACGTGATCGGAGGTCGTTTGGATGTTGTACGACCCTGTTTTACCTTTAGTCCCGTTTTGAGCATGGGTACAAAACAAATTTAGATGCTGCTCATTTTTTAACAGCAGCTAGTACGACCTTAGAAAAACCCGGGGGAGCAAAAACAAACGCGATCCGATGTTGTTTCGAAGTTTTACGACCCCGTTTTACCGTTCGTCCCGTTTTGAGCATGGGTACAAAAAGTATTCAGAATCTGCTCATTTTTTTAACAGAAGCCAGTATGACCATTGAGAAGCCCGGGGGAGCAAGAACCAACGCGATTAGAGGTCGTTTGGATGTTTTACGACCCCATTGTACCGTTCGTCCCGTTTTGAGCATGGTACAAAAAGTACTCAGAATCTGCTCATTTTTTAACAGCAGCCAGTAGGACCATAGAGAAGTGTGGGGGAGCATGAACGATAGTGGTCGGTGGTCGTTTGGATGTTTTACGATCCCATTGTACCGTTAGTCCCGTTTTGAGCATGGGTACAAATATTATTCAGAATCTGCTCATTTTTTAACAGCAGCCAGTAGGACCATAGAGAATCTTGGGAGAGCAAGAACGAAAGCGATCGGAGGTCGTTTGGATATTTTACGACCCCGTTTTACCGTTAGTCCCGTTTTGAACATGGGTACAAATATTATTCAGAATCTACTCATTTTTTAACAGCAGCCAGTAGGACCATAGGGAAGCGTGAGGGAGCAGGAACGAACGTGATCGGAGGTCGTTTGGATGTTTTACTACCCCGTTTTACCGTTAGTCCGTTTTGAGCATGGGTAAAAAAAGTATTCATAATCTGCTCATTTTTTAACAGCTGCCAGTACGACCATAGAGAAGCCCGGGGGGAGCAAAAACAAACGCGATCGGATGTTGTTTGGAAGTTTAACGACCCCCTTTACCGTTCGTCCCGTTTTAAGCATGGGTACAAAAAGTATTCAGAATCTGCTCATTTTTTAACAGCACCAAATACGACCATAAAGAATCTTGGGAGAGCAAGAACGAACGCGAACGGAGGTCGTTTGGATGTTTTACGACCCCGTTTTACCATTCGTCTATTTTAGGCATGGGTACAAAAAGTATTCAGAATCTGTTCATTTTTTAGCAGCAGCCAATAGGACCATAGAGAATCTTGAGAGAGCAAGAACGAACGTGGTCGGAGGTCGTTTGGATGTTTTACCACCCCGTTTTACCGTTAGTCCCGTTTTGAGCATGGGTACAAATATTATTCAGAATCTGCTCATTTTTTAACAGCAGCCAGTAGGACCATAGAGAAGCGTGGGGGAGCAGGAACGAACGTGATCGGAGGTCGTTTGGATGTTTTACGACCCCATTTTACTGTTAGTCCCGTTTTGAGCATGGGTACAAAAACTTTTTAGATGTTCCTCATTTTTTAACAGCACCCAGTACGACAATAGAGAAGCCCGGGGGACCAAGAACAAACATGATCGGATGTCGTTTGGATGTTTTACGACCCCGTTTTACCGTTCGTCCCGTTTTAAGTATGGGTACAAAAAGTATTCAGAATCTGCTCATTTTTTAACAGCAGCAAATAGGGCCATAAAGAATCTTGGTAGAGCAAGAACGAACGCGATCAGAGGTCGTTTGGATGTTTTACGACCCCATTTTACCGTTAGTCCCGTTTTGAGCATGGGTACAAATATTATTCAGAACATGCTCATTTTTTAATAGCAGCCAGTAGGACCATAGAGAAGTGTGAGGGAGCGGGAACGAACGTGATCGGAGGTCGTTTGGATGTTGTACGACCCTGTTTTACCGTTAGTCCCGTTTTGAGCATGGGTACAAAACAAATTTAGATGCTGCTCATTTTTTAACAGCAGCCAGTACGACCTTAGAAAAACCCGGGGGAGCAAAAACAAACGCGATCCGATGTTGTTTGGAAGTTTTACGACCCCGTTTTACCGTTCGTCCCGTTTTAAGCATGGGTACAAAAAGTATTCAGAATCTGCTCATTTTTTAATAGCGTCCTGTAGGACCATAGAGAAGCCAGGGGGAGCAAAATAAACGCGATCGGAGGTCGTTTGGATGTCTGACGACCCCGTTGTACCGTGTGTCCCGTTTTGAGCATGGGTACAATTAGTATTCAGAAACTGCTCATTTTTTTAACAGAAGCCAGTAGGACCATTGAGAAGCCCGGGGAGCAAGAACGAACGTGATCAGAGGTCGTTTGGATGTTTTACGACCCCATTGTACCGTTCGTCCGGTTTTGAGCATGGGTACAAAAAGTGTTTAGAATCTGCTCATTTTTTAACAGCAGCCAGTAGGACCATAGAGAAGCGTGGGGGAGCAGGAACGAACGTGATCGGAGGTCGTTTGGATGTTTTACGTGTTGGAAATTGATGTGTCAATTTCCTCAATTAGTGCCCGTGAACTATATCATCTATATATACGGTTCAACAACCGATAGTTATCTGAACTATCAGTAGTCTCACCCGAGATAATGCCGGGGGTCATCGAATGGCAGACTAGGCTCTCTCGATGATCTTCGGGATTCGTGTATACGGTCTTATACGTTGAATCCCGATGCCTTCGTTACTCGGGCTATGAGGTCACACACGTAACAATTACCGAAGATACTTTCGAGTAGTGACCCGAAAGTGAATAAGGGATTTGATCCATATTGAGGAATTTCGGTTCGATCGAGATCGTGTCCCGACCGAACCGATGGTGCGCCCGGAATTGGTTCCGGACACACCATTTGGGGTTTATGTATATATATATATATATGTGAGATATATATATATATTATCATTTATTGAAATGATTTAATTAATTAATGAATTAATTAAATAAGATATGATTTAATTAATTAATTAAGATTAATTAATTCCATCATCATGAATGGTTGACATCTTGGTGGCTACTTTATGCCTTGGGAAGGCTTTGTAAGTCTTGGGAAGAACTCTTGTAAGAGAATCTTCCATGGACCAAGAGGCATTAACCATATGGATGGTTAATGTGTTTGTTTAGTGTATAATGTGTTTCATCATCCATTCTATATCATAAGATGATATAGAATGGGTAGAGCATCAATCTAAGTCTTGCATATCTCTTGCTAGAGAACACAAGAACAGAAACAAACACACTTCATCTTCAACCTCAACCCTCTAGCAAAACTCTAAGTGTAGAGTGTAGAACTAGTTCTACATTTTTGCTATAGTAGTAAAGACTACATACTCCTCAATAACACACACTAGTCCAAGTGTGTCTTATTGCTATCTAAGGTATTGGTGTGGACTATTTCATAGTAGTTTCATATCACCTTGGTGATAGACATTTCTTCAAGGAGAAAGCAAAGGAGCAAGGTGTGGGGATAAGCGCTTAAAGATTTACAAAGCTTCCGCTCACGCTTCAAAGGTATAACTTTGTAGCACTACTCTTTTATATGTTATTTGTAGCATATTCACACTACCTTTAAACATATACTTCTATGAGCTAGTTTCATTGTGTAAGTTCTAACGATCAACGAATTAGGGTTGTATGACATATGAACTATTGTATTTCATTGTGTCTTGCACCCCCGGGATATTCCAACATGGTATCAGAGCTATATTACACGTTTAACATGTTCTAGAAGTGTTTAAAGTAGTACCATATAGTATATATGTCGATATATGAACCGTAGCCGATTTTCGCATTCGGAAAACCCTCCCCGACAAAACCTAAGTTTTGCGTGAGTTCAGGCAAGCCAAGGACACGGCTCCACTGGATCGCGCACCGTCGGCTTTCCCTGGATACGGGACGCCTTGGCCCGAAGCCTGGTTCGTTCCCCCTGGACGCGTCCATGCACGTCCAAAGTCATTTGATGATTTCGAAACAAAACAAATCGATTAAGTCCAAAGTCATTTGATGATTATGGACGTTTTCGGTGTGTTATGGGTGATTTAGAGATTGTTTTGGAAATAATCTTATAAGTCCAAAACATTCTTTGAGAAGTTTAAAATAGTTTAAAATTAGCATGTATGTCAAAATCTAGCTCTTCCAACATAAGATCGTCTTATGGCGAGTCTTGTGGAGGTAAGTGGGAGCATTTTGATTTTATCCTATCGGTACTAATTAAATTGATTAATTGAGTATCGAAAGGAAGTTTGAGGTTTGAGTTATTATGAATTTCAAACCTTAAACTTATGCTAAGTCTCTTTGAATGTAATCGGGTTATTAGTTCAAAATGTTGAACTTATGGTAAAACTTCCGAAAATTGGCTAAGTTAGTTGTTGGACAATTAAAGGTTATGATATGCATGTATGACTATGTTCACATTATTTGAATGTGAGTATGTGTGTGAGTTGTGTGTTGCTTGTGTGTTTTATTCCATTCCTAGCATGTTTATGTGATTTATGTATAATGTGTTATGCATATATAAACTGTAGTCTGAATGGAATGGGGATTTGATATGGCCTAGTATTTATTCGAAATACAGTCTGCGTACTGTCCTTGATATTGAAATACGACGCATGTGTCGTTTTACATTCTTGTATTGTTATTTCCTTTTCGCGGCGCATGTGCCATTTAATGCGAAAGTTGATTATGTAACAAGACATGAATAGACGGACTTGGAGTATGGCGATGTCCAAGAAGACGGAGACCAAGGACTTAGTTTAGAACTAGTTAGACTAGTTTTTATTTAATGTCTTTTAGGCCATATCACGTCCCTTTAAAGTGTTTATTATTCATGCCATGTTTCATGCTTACATATATTTTCTTGAAGTATATGTATACCTTATGTGATATGCATGAAATGTGGATTACATGTTTAATCTAAACCCCTCCACGTAATAATTAAGTGTTTGCCAAACCTAAGTTCAAAGTTGTCAAACTTTCCTACGTTTCGGGTGGATCATCCCTAGATGGGCACTTTGATTCATAGGAATAGGAGGCAATGGGATTACATGCGCTACAGGTTAGCCTATCGAACCGGCAAATGTAATCCATCCCTTTATGGTGAACTAAGGTTGCTTAAAACGTGGCTACAGGTTAGCCCATCGAACTGGCCCGTTTGGCAAAGGAAGTCTATAGTGTCTTAAAACGACTAGTGATAGACGCCAAGAGTCATATATAATCATTGGATGATTGATATATGATAGTCTAGTAGAACTTACCCATGGATTGGACTATGAGGATGATTGCGTGTGCCGCTCATACCCAAGTCCGTGGGGTCTTGGTATAGTTGTACACTTCGAGGGGTTGTTGGTACTCGTATTATTGTTTCAAGCATGCTTTACTTGTATTGTATGTTTTACATATAAATTAAACTGAACGTCGTTTCATACTCGCATGTTTTAGATGGCAACTGCTAAGAAATCAACTTCAAATTCACTCCGATCTACACTTGAAAAGTGTAAACTCAATGGCAATAACTTCAACGACTGGTCTCGTAACTTGAGAATCGTTCTCAAGCACGAGAGAGTCGAGTATGTTCTTAAGGAAGAACTTCCTCCACCACCCGGAGATAATGCCGATGAGCTAGAACGTAGTGCATATGATGTACACGTGGATGATGCATTGGATGTCCAATGTCTTATGCTAGCCAACATGGAACCGAATCTTTAGATTCAGTTCGAAAATGTGGCAGCATATGACATGTACTGCAGACTGGAAGAGATGTTCCAGAAGCGAGCAAGAAATGAGAGGTACGAAGCTGTTTGTGCCCTCATGGATTGCAAACTATCCAATGGTCAACAGGCCAGTCCTCATGTTCTCAAGATGATTGGGATCATCGAGAGACTTGAGTCTTTGGGAACTCAGTTTTCCAAGGATTTGGCCGTTGACATAATCCTCCGTTCCCTTCCTGACAAGTTTGGTAACTTTGTCATGAACTTCAACATGCATGACTTCGATAAATCGTTATCGGAGTTACATAACATGATCAGCACGGCTGATACTGCGTTGAAGTGTGGGAAGAGCTCTACCCCTACTCCCTCTGTTCTGATGATTCAGAACAAGAAGGCCTTTAAGAAAGGCAAGGGGAAATGGAAGGGAAAGGCCAAGACTGGATCTATCAAAACAGTCAAGGCCCAGACTTCGAAAACTCCGGCTAAAGGTCCTAAGGGGACTGACCAGTGTCATTATTGTAATACACCTGGTCACTGGAAGAGGAACTGCAAGAAGTACCTCGAAGACAAGAAGAGTGGGACTCTTAAGCTTCCGGCAGGTATATTCGTTATTGAAGCTTTTATCACCTCTAATAACTCTACTTGGGTACTTGACTCAGGATGTGGTTCTCATATTTGTCGAAATATGCAGGTACTACAGGATAGTAGAGCTCTTCGGAAGGGAGAGGTGGACTTGCGGGTGGGCAATGGAGCAAAGGTTGCTGCAGTTGCCGTGGGCAAGATAGATTTAAAACTACCATCCGGGATGGTCTTAGTTTTAAATAATGTATATTGTATTCCCGCTATTTCTAGAAATATTATTTCCATATCTGTTTTGAACAATGATGGTTTTACCATCCTTATGGAAAGAAATATGTGTTCTATTAATCGTGATGGTTTACTTTATGCAAAAGCTTCAAACCAAAATGGTCTTTTCATACTAGATGAGGACCATGAGGTATATAACGTAAATATTAAAAGGAACAAGCCTAACGACTTGAATCCTACCTACCTATGGCATTGCAGACTTGGTCATATAAATGAAAATCGCATCAAGAAACTCCACGAAAGTGGATTTATTGAGTCACTTGATTTTGAATCATATGACCAATGCGAATCATGCCTTTTAGGCAAGATGACCAAATCGCCTTTCACTGGAACGAGTGAAAGAGCAAGTGATTTATTAGGGATAATACATACCGATGTATGTGGTCCAATGAACACTCCTGCAAGAGGTGGTTTTCCCTACTTCATTACCTTCACGGATGACCTTAGCCGTTATGGCTATGTCTATCTAATGGAGCACAAGAGTGAAGCCTTTGAAAAGTTCAAAGAATTCCAAAATGAAGTAGAGAATCAACTCGGCAAGACTATTAAGACTCTTCGATCCGATCGAGGAGGCGAATATATGAGCCACGAGTTTGACGCTCATCTTAGAGATTGTGGAATTGTTTCACAACTCACACCGGCCGGAACACCACAACATAATGGTGTGTCCGAAAGGAGGAATCGCACTCTGTTAGACAGTTTGCGATCCATGATGAGTCGAACCGACCTACATGTCAGCTTCTGGGGTTACGCGTTGCAAACTGCCGCACTTACCTTAAATAATTGTCCAACCAAGTCAGCTGAGAAAGTACCATATGAGATGTGGTTTGGGAAACGTCCCAAGATTAGCTTTCTCAGGGTTTGGGGTTGCTTGGCCTACGTCAAGAAATTGAACGTAGACAAGCTAGGCCCAAAGGCTGACTTGTGTCATTTCATTGGTTATCCAAAGGAAACCAAAGGGTATTATTTCTACCTTAAGCCAGAAAATAAGATTTTCGTGGCTAGGACAGCGCATTTCCTTGAGAAAGAGTTCTTATCAGGAAATGTCAGAGATACGGTACAACTTGAAGAAGTTCAAGATGATGAGCCAAATGAGTTAATGAACTCATTCGACACGTTTAATGAGCAAGTTGAGTTATCGAACTCAAGAAACTCATTGAATAGGAGAGTTGGGTTATTGAACTCAAGGGTCTCATCAAATGAGCAAGTCGAGTTAACGAACTCGGCAGGCTCACTTCAGGAAGTGGATCCTCCATTCATGGTGGATCCTATCTTGGACCCTAGATCCACGGTAGATGAAACTCCTGAAGAAGTACCGACCCTTAGGAAATCCAATAGGACTCGTCATGTTCCCGATAGATGGTATGGGGAATTCTTCTTGATAGAAGACGACGAGCCTTATACTTATGGAGCCGCAATGAAAGGGCCAGATAGCGAGTCATGGCTTGAAGCCATGAAATCCGAGATAGACTCTATGTACCAGAACGATGTCTGGACATTGGTTCACTTACCCAAAGGTGCTAGACCTATCGAGTGTAAGTGGGTCTTTAAGAAAAAGCTTGATAAAGATGGAAATGTCCATGTTTACAAGGCTAGACTAGTGGCGAAGGGTTTCAAACAAATTCATGGTATTGACTATGATGAAACCTACTCACCGGTAGTCATGTTCAAGTCTATTCGGATCCTCTTAGCCATTGCCGCATATTATGACTATGAGATATGGCAAATGGATGTAAAGACCGCTTTCCTTAATGGAAACCTTGAGGAGGATGTGTACATGACACAACCTCCAGGCTTTACATGTCCGAAAGGACCTAAGAAGGTATGTAAGCTTCAGAGATCCATTTATGGACTCAAGCAAGCTTCTCGCAGTTGGAACCTCCGATTCGATGAAGCAATTAAAGAATTTGGCTTCATTCAGAATGAGGAGGATGCTTGTGTATACAAGAAGGTAAGTGGGAGCCACATTGCATTTATAGTTCTGTATGTAGATGACATACTGATCATTGGAAACAACAAACCGCTCCTTGAGTCAGTCAAGAGATGGTTGTGTAAGTGTTTCTCAATGAAGGACTTAGGAGAGGCGCAGTATATCCTTGGAATCAAGATATATCGAGATCGAGCCAATAGGTTGATTGGCCTGAGACAGGACACTTATATTGATAAGGTTCTGAGACGATTCGATATGATCAATTCCAAAAAGGGAATACTGCCTATCACAACTGGTACTATTCTCGGCAAAAGTCAGTGCCCCACCACTGACGTCGAGAAGGAGAACATGAGTAGAGTCCCGTATGCTTCAGCCATAGGATCTATCATGTATGCCATGTTGTGCACTAGACCAGACGTATCGTACGCTCTGAGTCTGACCAGCCGATATCAGGCGAATCCAGGCAACAGCCATTGGACCGCTGTGAAATCTATCCTTAAGTACTTGAGAAGGACTAAGGATATGTTTCTGGTATATGGCGGAGATGAGGAGTTGATTGTAAAAGGTTTCACCGATGCCAGTTTCCAAACCGATCGAGACAATTTTCGTTCTCAGACCGGGTTTGTATTCTGCCTGAACGGTGGAGCCATCTGTTGGAAGAGTTCCAAGCAGGACACAGTTGCAGATTCTACTACGGAGGCCGAGTACATTGCAGCTTCTGAAGCAGCCAAGGAGGCATGTTGGCTTAAGAAGTTTATGACTGAGCTTGGGGTAGTTCCTAGCGCTGATGGTCCAATTGAGTTGTTATGTGATAACACTGGAGCCATAGCACAGGCTAAGGAACCCAGGGCTCATCATAAGTCCAAGCATGTCCTTAGGAAGTATCACCTCGTCCGAGAAATGTTCCAGAGAGGTGACATCAAGGTATCCAAAGTGGATACAGACGACAACGCAGCTGATCCCTTGACTAAACCGTTACCTCAGACTAAACATGAGTTCCATACTTCAGCTATTGGACTTAGGCTTAGGTCCGAGTGGTCTTAGTCTTAGTGGGAGCTTTATTTCAGTTTATTTGTTTTATATGTATGAAGTATACTTTTGTAAAACTCTTGTTGTTGAATAAAAGTATTACTTTTGTTTATTGATTGCCTATTCTTTTATAGCACTTGAATAAACAATTGAATATTTAATCATAGTTGTATGATAAATATTTTAATTCCCATGTAATCACGAGTTCTTGAAGAGGAGCCAATAAGTGTATTGGCTAAGGAACCCCTTTATCAAGACAAGAACTATGGTGATTACATTGTCCCTAGTGGTGTGTCCCAGCGTTTTGGGAACGGACACAACCAAACTAGTGTGTAATGATTCGTTTGACTTTGTTTCTTAAGTCAAAAGGATGGTCCAAATCATTACATGGGTTCATTGTCAAGAGAGTCTTGACATGGTACTGGACAGTGACCGTTGTGAAATTATAGAAGAGATATTGTGTCCTATATTTCACACGAGCCATATGATAGAGGTTCTGAGACCTACATGCATATCATTCTCATGCTACGTGAGCATGAGGCTTTGACTACTTCCGGACCCATCCGTTACTGGTGGTAATGGGGTACGTTGGGTCTTATGTGAATGTAGTGGTGAGATGATCGGTGATGCATTGGTAGGGTCTTTGTCCACCCTGGTATACAGGGAAGGTTTTTCTGGCCACTCGGAGAGTTAGTCTTACTTATGAATTCACCCGTTATGAACGGGAGTGAGACTATCTCGTGTTCCGAGAAATTATGTCATAGGAGTTGGCGACACGCTTTCTTGCTTTAGCCTATGACGAAAACCGAGGACAAAGGGAATCATGTGACAAGGATGCAAGTGTACATCCAAGACATTGGTAATAGTCCAAGGGCAAGTGGGAGTGTTGGAAATTGATGTGTCAATTTCCTCAATTAGTGCCCGTGAACTATATCATCTATATATACGGTTCAACAACCGATAGTTATCTGAACTATCAGTAGTCTCACCCGAGATAATGCCGGGGGTCATCGAATGGCAGACTAGGCTCTCTCGATGATCTTCGGGATTCGTGTATACGGTCTTATACGTTGAATCCCGATGCCTTCGTTACTCGGGCTATGAGGTCACACACGTAACAATTACCGAAGATACTTTCGAGTAGTGACCCGAAAGTGAATAAGGGATTTGATCCATATTGAGGAATTTCGGTTCGTTCGAGATCGTGTCCCGACCGAACCGATGGTGCGCCCGGAATTGGTTCCGGACACACCATTTGGGGTTTATGTATATATATATATATGTGAGATATATATATATATTATCATTTATTGAAATGATTTAATTAATTAATGAATTAATTAAATAAGATATGATTTAATTAATTAATTAAGATTAATTAATTCCATCATCATGAATGGTTGACATCTTGGTGGCTACTTTATGCCTTGGGAAGGCTTTGTAAGTCTTGGGAAGAACTCTTGTAAGAGAATCTTCCATGGACCAAGAGGCATTAACCATATGGATGGTTAATGTGTTTGTTTAGTGTATAATGTGTTTCATCATCCATTCTATATCATAAGATGATATAGAATGGGTAGAGCATCAATCTAAGTCTTGCATATCTCTTGCTAGAGAACACAAGAACACAAACAAACACACTTCATCTTCAACCTCAACCCTCTAGCAAAACTCTAAGTGTAGAGTGTAGAACTAGTTCTACATTTTTGCTATAGTAGTAAAGACTACATACTCCTCAATAACACACACTAGTCCAAGTGTGTCTTATTGCTATCTAAGGTATTGGTGTGGACTATTTCATAGTAGTTTCATATCACCTTGGTGATAGACATTTCTTCAAGGAGAAAGCAAAGGAGCAAGGTGTGGGGATAAGCTCTTAAAGATTTACAAAGCTTCCGCTCACGCTTCAAAGGTATAACTTTGTAGCACTACTCTTTTATATGTTATTTGTAGCATATTCACACTACCTTTAAACATATACTTCTATGAGCTAGTTTCATTGTGTAAGTTCTAACGATCAACGAATTAGGGTTGTATGACATATGAACTATTGTATTTCATTGTGTCTTGCACCCCCAGGATATTCCAACATTACGACCCCGTTTCACTGTTAGTCCCGTTTTGAGCATGGGTACAAAAACTATTTAGATGTTCCTCATTTTTTAACAGCAGCCAGTACGACAGTAGAGAAGCCCGGGGGACCAAGAACAAACGCGATCGGATGTCGTTTAGATGTTTTACGACCCCGTTTTACCGTTCGTCCCGTTTTAAGCATGGGTACAAAAAGTATTTAGAATCTGCTCATTTTTTAACAGCAGCAAATAGGACCATAAAGAATCTTGGGAGAGCAAAAATGAACGCGATCGGAGGTCGTTTGGATTTTTATGACCCCGTTTTACCGTTTGTCTATTTTGGGCATGGGTACAAAAATTATTAAGAATCTGCTCATTTTTAACAGCAGCCAATAGGACCATAGAGAATCTTGGAGAGCAAGAACGAACGCGATCAGAGGTCGTTTGGATGTTTTACGACCCCGTTTTACCGTTAGTCCCGTTTTGAACATGGGTACAAATATTATTCAGAATCTACTCATTTTTTAACTGCAGCCAGTAGGACCATAGGGAAGCGTGAGGGAACAGGAACGAACGTGATCGGAGGTCGTTTGGATGTTTGACTACCCCGTTTTACCGTTAGTCCGTTTTGAGCATGGGTAAAAAAAGTATTCAGAATCTGCTCATTTTTTAACAACTGCCAGTACGACCATAGAGAAGCACGGGGGAGCAAAAACAAACGCGATCGGATGTTGTTTGGAAGTTTAACGACACCCTTTACCGTTCGTCCCGTTTTAAGCATGGGTACAAAAAGTATTCACAATCTGCTCATTTTTTAACGGCACCAAATACGACCATAAAGAATCTTGGGAGAGCAAGAACGAACGCGAACGGAGGTCGTTTGGATGTTTTACGACCCCGTTTTACCATTCGTCTATTTTAGGCATGGGTACAAAAAGTATTCAGAATCTGCTCATTTTTTAGCAGCAGCCAATAGGACCATAGAGAATCTTGAGAGAGCAAGAACGAACGTGGTCGGAGGTCGTTTGGATGTTTTACCACCCCGTTTTACCGTTAGTCCCGTTTTGAGCATGGGTACAAATATTATTCAGAATCTGCTCATTTTTTAACAGCAGCCAGTAGGACCATAGAGAAGCGTGGGGGAGCAGGAACGAACGTGATCGGAGGTCGTTTGGATGTTTTACGACCCCATTTTACTGTTAGTCCCGTTTTGAGCATGGGTACAAGAACTTTTTAGATGTTCCTCATTTTTTAACAGCACCCAGTACGACAATAGAGAAGCCCGGGGGACCAAGAACAAACATGATCGGATGTCGTTTGGATGTTTTACGACCCCGTTTTACCGTTCGTCCCGTTTTAAGTATGGGTACAAAAAGTATTCAGAATCTGCTCATTTTTTAACAGCAGCAAATAGGGCCATAAAGAATCTTGGTAGAGCAAGAACCAACGCGATCAGAGGTCGTTTGGATGTTTTACGACCCCATTTTACCGTTAGTCCCGTTTTGAGCATGGGTAAAATATTATTCAGAACATGCTCATTTTTTAATAGCAGCCAGTAGGACCATAGAGAAGTGTGAGGGAGCAGGAACGAACGTGATCGGAGGTCGTTTGGATGTTGTACGACCCTGTTTTACCGTTAGTCCCGTTTTGAGCATGGGTACAAAACAAATTTAGATGCTGCTCATTTTTTAACAGCAGCCAGTACGACCTTAGAAAAACCCGGGGGAGCAAAAACAAACGCGATCCGATGTTGTTTGGAAGTTTTACGACCCCGTTTTACCGTTCGTCCCGTTTTAAGCATGGGTACAAAAAGTATTCAGAATCTGCTCATTTTTTAATAGCGTCCTGTAGGACCATAGAGAAGCCAGGGGGAGCAAAATAAACGCGATCGGAGGTCGTTTGGATGTCTGACGACCCCGTTGTACCGTGTGTCCCGTTTTGAGCATGGGTACAATTAGTATTCAGAAACTGCTCATTTTTTTAACAGAAGCCAGTAGGACCATTGAGAAGCCCGGGGAGCAAGAACGAACGTGATCAGAGGTCGTTTGGATGTTTTACGACCCCATTGTACCGTTCGTCCGGTTTTGAGCATGGGTACAAAAAGTATTTAGAATCTGCTCATTTTTTAACAGCAGCCAGTAGGACCATAGAGAAGCGTGGGGGAGCAGGAACGAACGTGATCGGAGGTCGTTTGGATGTTTTACGACCCCGTTTCACTGTTAGTCCCGTTTTGAGCATGGGTACAAAAAGTATTTAGATGTTCCTCATTTTTTAACAGCAGCCAGTACGACAGTAGAGAAGCCCAGGGGACCAAGAACAAACGCGATCGGATGTCGTTTAGATGTTTTACGACCCCGTTTTACCGTTCGTCCCGTTTTAAGCATGGGTACAAAAAGTATTTAGAATCTGCTCATTTTTTAACAGCAGCAAATAGGACCATAAAGAATCTTGGGAGAGCAAAAATGAACGCGATCGGAGGTCGTTTGGATTTTTATGACCCCGTTTTACCGTTTGTCTATTTTGGGCATGGGTACAAAAATTATTAAGAATCTGCTCATTTTTAACAGCAGCCAATAGGACCATAGAGAATCTTGGAGAGCAAGAACGAACGCGATCAGAGGTCGTTTGGATGTTTTACGACCCCGTTTTACCGTTAGTCCCGTTTTAAACATGGGTACAAATATTATTCAGAATCTACTCATTTTTTAACTGCAGCCAGTAGGACCATAGGGAAGCGTGAGGGAGCAGGAACGAACGTGATCGGAGGTCGTTTGGATGTTTGACTACCCCGTTTTACCGTTAGTCCGTTTTGAGCATGGGTAAAA
The DNA here is from genome assembly GCA_003412495.2 of Echium plantagineum. Taxonomy (NCBI): domain Eukaryota; kingdom Viridiplantae; phylum Streptophyta; class Magnoliopsida; order Boraginales; family Boraginaceae; genus Echium; species Echium plantagineum. The sequence goes on along the minus strand of CM016566.1, from coordinate 27,405,770 downwards.
AAAGTATTCAGAATCTGCTCATTTTTTAACAACTGCCAGTACGACCATAGAGAAGCACGGGGGAGCAAAAACAAACGCGATCGGATGTTGTTTGGAAGTTTAACGACACCCTTTACCGTTCGTCCCGTTTTAAGCATGGGTACAAAAAGTATTCACAATCTGCTCATTTTTTAACGGCACCAAATACGACCATAAAGAATCTTGGGAGAGCAAGAACGAACGCGAACGGAGGTCGTTTGGATGTTTTACGACCCCGTTTTACCATTCGTCTATTTTAGGCATGGGTACAAAAAGTATTCAGAATCTGCTCATTTTTTAACAGCAGTCAATAGGACCATAGAGAATCTTGAGAGAGCAAGAACGAACGTGGTCGGAGGTCGTTTGGATGTTTTACCACCCCGTTTTACCGTTAGTCCCGTTTTGAGCATGGGTACAAATATTATTCAGAATCTGCTCATTTTTTAACAGCAGCCAGTAGGACCATAGAGAAGCGTGGGGGAGCAGGAACGAACGTGATCGGAGGTCGTTTGGATGTTTTACGACCCCGTTTTACTGTTAGTCCCGTTTTGAGCATGGGTACAAAAACTTTTTAGCCGTTGTACCGTTTGTCCCGTTTTGAGCATGGGTACAAATAGTATTCAGAAACTGCTCATTTTTTTAACAGAAGCCAGTATGACCATTGAGAAGCCCGGGGGAGCAAGAACCAACGCGATTAGAGGTCGTTTGGATGTTTTACGACCCCATTGTACCGTTCGTCCCGTTTTGAGCATGGTACAAAAAGTACTCAGAATCTGCTCATTTTTTAACAGCAGCCAGTAGGACCATAGAGAAGTGTGGGGGAGCAAGAACGATAGTGGTCGGAGGTCATTTGGATGTTTTACGGAGGATGGCTTGTTAAGGAGTAAATTGACTCATGCTACTGTTGGATCTGTCCCTAGTGCTAATCAGAATGTTGCCGACTTGGAGGGCACGAGCAAGACCAATGTAGGCGTGGAAATGGAGCTATCCCATGGCCAAACCGTGACAAGGGGTCATTCTACACCTCAACACGATCGTGATGGCACCAGGAGGTATGCCAACCAGAAACGGGAAACAGTAGTACCTACTGCTTCGGTTGAAGCTATCGAGGGCACGAGCAAGACCAATGCAGGCGTGGGAATTAAGCCATCCTATGCCCAAACCGTGAGAAGGGGTGCCTCTGGAACTCAACACACACGTGATAGCATCAGAAGGTATGAAATCCCCGAGCCTTCCTCTTTAGTACCTACTGCTTCCTTTGAAGGTAAACCGGCGGTTTTCTTTAGGGTTGAGGATAAGGCTAGATTTCTTGCCTCTATGAAACATGTCTTAGTTGGAAAATTCTCTCATGGCCGTCCTACTATTACTGATATTCGAGAATTTTTCACTAATATTAAGCTTAAGGGCGAATACAACCTGTCGATATATGATGAGAGGCATTTAATTATTGAATGATTTTTAATTGAAGATTTCATTAGAATTTGGTTACGCAATACTTGGTATATTTCTGGCATCCCTATGAGAGTGTTTAAGTGGACACCTGATTTTGATGCATCTATTGAATCATCTGTGTGCCCTATCTGGATTAATCTGCCTAAATTGCCGATTTATATGTATGAGATTGTTCCATTATTATCTGTAGCTAGTTGCGTGGGGAAACCCTTATGCATTGATCACTTAAATACGACTAGAACTCAGTTGGGTTGTGCTAGTGTTTGCGTAGAGCTCGATGTGGCCCAACCTCAACCCCCTGAGGTATGGGTCGGATTTGAGCGTGTTTTGAGCAGTGGTGCGGTAATTCGAGATGGGTTTACGCAGAAAGTCACTTATGAGGATATGCCAACCTATTGCACCAAATGCCGGCATCTGGGTCATGCTAACTCTCAGTGTAAGATGGGTGTCGCCCCGTCGGTGCAGAACATTGTGCAGCAGAAGACAATTGACTCAGAAAGTCGGAATGGTCCCTTGCAGATCGAGAGGGCCAACCAGGATCGTGTTGCTTCTAGGAGACGTCGGAGGAAGGGGCGTGCTACCATGCGGTGGCAGGAAAAAGCAAAGGTAGACGTCACTATTGAGGCTAAGAATAGCTCCCAGAATGGCCAGACACAGGTTGTGCCGCCCAATGCGGTGCCAGTTGTGCCACCTCAGGAGCACAATGATTTGACTAAGAAGGGTGATGCACTTCCAGAGCCAATCCTTGTGCAAGGAGCTGGCCAATCTCTTGGGGAGGATACTGACAATGTCAAGGAGCTGAAGGAGAGCCGGCAGGGCACATCAGTGATCAGGGATACTCCATCCACTTCAGACTCAGGGCCGTGGGTTGTTGTTCCTCCCAAAAACAGTGCAAAGATCAATGCATCACCCCCGCCGATCACCTCGGTTGCTACGCAGAATAGGTATCTTGACTTGGAAAACTTGGAGGTTTTTACTGAGGTTACTTCCTCTAGGAGTGCCTCCTCTCTTCCGAGCTCTCCAAAGTCATCTTTTAGTAAGCAAGGTAGAGATATTGATGGCATTATTAAGAGCTATCATCATCTCCGCTCCAAGAATGTTATCAGGTCTATGGCCCCCAGACGCTACACTTTTCCCATGGACCAAGCACATAATTTGAAGGAAAGGAAGGACCTTTCCAATGTCGAATAAAATATTATGTTGGAATCTACGTGGGGTTGGCAATTCGCCCACACGTAGGAGGATTCAATCACTTCGGAGGCTCCATAAGTTCTCAATTTTATGTATTCAGGAGCCCATGATCTCAGTTAAAAAATTGCCATCGTTATGTAAAAAGTTACAGTTTTCTCATGGATCCGCTAATGTCACTAATAAAATTTGGTTAATGTGGGGCGATGACCACACGATTCAAATTCTCCGAGACGAAGGCCAGATGCTACATGCTAAAGTGTCTGCTGTTGGAGTAGAAGATTTCTTTCTTACAGTTGTTTATGCGGCCTGCGCTCCTTCCGAGCGTCGTACTCTTTGGAGTAACCTTGCTGAGGTCGCTGACCCCAGTCTTCCTTGGATTGTCATGGGTGATTTTAACTGCGTCTTGTCGAATAGTGAAATCTCAGGTTGTCGTCCGCAGCCTAGTATGGATGAGTTTATTCAGTGCGCTATTGATTGCAATTTGGAGGACGCAGGTTATATAGGGTCGGACTACACATGGGTTCAGGGGACGAAGTTCAAACGTTTGGATAGAGCCCTCACAAATCCTGGCTTTCTTGATGTTTTCTCTGCAATTAGTGTGCGACATCTCCCGCGTACGGGTTCTGATCATGCTCCTCTTTTGATTGATTGTAAGAAAGGGGGTGACCTCTACAAATCAAGCTTTCGATTTCAAAATATGTGGGTGCAGCATGAAGGATGCAGAGAGCTGGTGGCGGCTTCCTGGGATGCACCCTCCTTGGGTGATGACATCAATAAATTTTGGCACAAATTGAAACGTCTCAAGGGTGAGCTCAAGCATTGGAACAAAAATACCTTTGGGAATGTGTTCTCTAGGGTCGAACAATTAGAAGACGAGGTTGCTATATGTGAGGCTAAGTTTGAGGATTCCAAGAATGATCAAGACCGCATAGCCTTGCAATTGGCCAAGGCGAATCAGCTGCGATGGATGTCAATGGAGGATGCCTACTGGAGGCAGAAGAGTAGCTGTCACTGGCTGAAAGAGGGTGACAAATCCACGAGGTTCTTTCACTCCTATGTCAAGCAGCGTCGCAAGAGGAACCACATCTCGGGAATTATGCGAGATGATGACTGGATTACAGACAAGCAGGAGCTCTCGGATTCTGCGATAACTTATTTTCAAGAACTATTTAAGGAGGAGGACATTGGCGAGGCAGATTTGATTGATTGTATCCCTTCGCTTATCACAGCTGAGGACAACTGTATGTTGATGGCCCGTCCTAATAGAAGCGAAATTCGGGAGGCCGTTTTTGGTCTAAGCAAACACAGTGCAGCTGGGGTTGATGGGTTTAATGGGGTTTTCTAACAAACTTTTTGGGACATCATCGAGTGTGATTTGGAGGCTGCTATTATAGATTTCTTTGCAGGCACGAAGATGTCTAAGGGCATCACCTCTACTGCGCTCTGTCTGATCCCTAGATCTCTTAATGCTCAGACATGGAGTCAGTATCGTCCGATCAGTCTGTGTACGTTCTTCAATAAAATTATTACCAAGGTCATCAACACCAGATTGGGGTCCTTGCTACCCAAGATTATCTCTCCGATGCAGGCTGGCTTTGTTAATGGCAGGAGCATCTATGATAACATTATGCTTGCACATGAACTTACACATGAGATTGACCGGCCGTCAAGGGGGGGGTAACGCCATTCTGAAGCTGGACATGATGAAAGCTTTTGATCGATTGTCGTGGAAGTTTTTGAAGAAAATTCTTTCCGCATTTGGTTTTGCTAGTGAATGGATTGACCTTATTGTGGGGTGTATTGACCAATCATGGTTCTCTGTTATCATTAATGGTGAGCTTCAAGGTTACTTCCAAGCGCACAAGGGAGTCCGTCAGGGAGATCCGCTTTCACCTGCCCTTTTTATCATTGCTCAAGAATATTTACTCAGGGGTCTCGCTCGTCTTCACGAGCAGAACCCTGACATTCAATACAATGGTGGAGGCTCTATGGTGGTCCCTTGCTTAGCCTTTGCAGATGATTGTGTTCTTTTTTGTAACGCTAAGGGGAGCTCGCTGAAAATAGTTATGGATTGGCTGGCTCATTATCAGGATATTTCAGGTCAACGAGTGAGTGCTGCAAAGAGCACCTGTATAGTCTCCAGTAAAGCCAGTGACGCTAGAGCAAATATTGTTGAACAGGTTACTGGGTTCCGTAGGGAGAAGCTTCCTTTTTTGTACTTGGGGACTCCAATATTTAAAGGTCGTCAAAGGTGTTTTCTGTTTGATCAATTGACAGACAAGTTGTCTACCAAGATTACAAACTGGGCAGCAACACAAATATCATATGGTGGACGTCTCACTTTGCTCCAAACTGTGTTGATGGCGCAACCTCTACATCTCCTTCACACCATTGGTTTGCCGGTGGGCACGGGGAAAAAGATCCAGAATATATGTAATGGTTTCTTGTGGGGTAAGTATCGGTGGGCAAGGTGGGAACGTGAATGTATAGGTTATGCTGAAGGAGGGCTCAATGTTAAGTCCTTCAGCATTATCAATCAAGTGTGCAGTATTAAGGCATGGGTTCGATTCAGAATGGGGAATACTTTATGGAGTGATTTCATGAAGTCCAAGTACTGCAGCAAGTATGACCCCGCAGACGCAAAAATCTATCCGGGTCACTCGAGTTGTTGGAAATTTATCACTAAGGGGCGTGAGTACGCGGAGCCTCGTATCCACTGGATCCTTGGAGATGGGCGGTGCCAGTTTTGGAATGATTCTTGGATGGTTGAGGGCTTACCTACGCCACTTTCTACGCACCAAAAAGATTCCAAGCTCCGGGTGCATGATGTTTGGGTAAATGGCGAGTGGGATGTTGCTAAAATACGAGAGATGGTTGATGCGCACACGCTCTCAGCCATTATTGCTACGCCTATCCACCATGGTTCTCTCGATTCATTGGTATGGAAAGATGCGCCTGATGGCGTCTTCGCATTCGCAGACGTCTACAAGGCCCTTGCAGTTAGAGGGCCTCCTATTCGCCTGTTGGATACCTTGTGGCATAGTTCCTTTCCTCCAGCTATGTCTATGACTGCGTGGCGAGTATGCAAAAATCTTATTCCTGTTGATGCACGGATGCAACACAAGGGTGTCACGTTAGTGTCTAAGTGTGTTTGTTGCACACAAACGGAGACTTTGGAGCACGTGTTTATAGAGAATGCAGTGGCTAGGGAGGTTTGGGCACACCTGGGCACTGACTTTGGGATTTTTAATCAACAATTCAGATCTATCCATCATATTTTTGAGGTTTGGAGCTTGAGTACTTTGCATAAAGGTCACATTCGTCGGCTTGTTCCTCTTGTCACCCTCTATGCTATTTGGGAGGCTCGCAACAAGGCTAAGCATCATGGAGGGGTATTTAACACATCACAGATCTTAGCCCGTATTAAATGGACCATCACGTCTTGGTGTGGAGCGGGCTACGGTCGGTTAGATGCTTGGAAAGGTGATCTCGAAGTTGCCCGGAAGTGGAAATGCCTCATTGTTGCCCCCACGGCCATTCGACCTAGTCTTGTGGGTTGGCTACGGCCGGCAGAGGGAAGAACTAAAATGAACATACATGGCTCTTATGGGAGACAAAACGCGGGTGCTGGGGCTATTCTCCGAGACGATCAAGGCGGCATGCTTTGGGCGTCTTCGGCTCCTATTGTGGCAGCTTCCCCTTTTGAAGCAGAGCTTCGTGCTCTTATTATTGCCTTCACTTGGTGTTTGGAGCACTCTGTTACTAATATGCAGGTTGAAACGGACTCGGCTCAGCTCTTTCATGCTCTCGCCCATCTTAGAGGGCCTTGGACGTTGAGATCTCATATCTTGGAGGCTCACCGGCTTGTGAAGGCAACGGAGGCTGACATGCACCATATTTGGAGGGAACGAAACCACGCCGCGGACTATATGGCCAAATTAGCTGCCACTACCAATACTTCCTATCATTGGCGGCCAGGAGAGGAGTTACCCCGGCTTCGGGCCATCGTCCGCCTAGAGCAACTAGGCATCCCTTACATTCGTAGAGGGCGTGTCTAGCTCTCTTTTTAGAGATCCATTCCCACCCATCGAGATGCTGGGATTGATTATTTTAGCTGAGCGTGCTCACATTGTTTTATTTCAGAGCGCTTTTATCATTGTTGGCTACGGAGCCTTTTATTACAAAATCCTGGGTGTTTTCTGGCATATGAGCACGGAAGGGGAGGTAGGAGTTCGCGCTCCTACACTCCCCCTCCCCTGCTCGCTAGACTTCCTGGGATTTTATTTTAAAAGCTCCTTTATTTAGCTTACAGTGTACATGTTTATTTTGTCGCGATTACAATCGCAAGACGCTGTTTTAATTGCTTTCTTCCCACGCACCAGTTTCACATGGCGACTGGGAGAGGAGACTTCTTTATTTGCTAACATCTTTCAGTTTGCTATGGCTTGCAGGTGGTCCTTGGGCGTATTTTTTTCATCTAATATTGACTTCAAATGGGGGGGGGGGGGGTACATCTATAGCACCTGTTTCCAGGGAGCTATATATGTTAATGCCCTTTTGATCTCCTGTGTAGGAGTGATGGAACCTCTAGAGGTTGATTGTGTTCATTTTGCAGGTACATGAGCACTGGAGGCTCTCGTTTCGGGCTGGATCGATAGGCGACGGGCATATTTGCATTTCATATGGTTCGGGGTCGTCTACTGAGATTGTGTCCGAGATTGATATTACAGCTGGAGTTATTGACTGAGCCAGAGAGGGATAGAGTTGTTGCATCACCTCTGCTGGCATAGCTATTTATATATAGATCTGCTGAGCGCGCTCCCCATGTTTCTTCGAGCGCATATGTACATTTTTCAGGGGCTCTCCTATTCAGGGTTTTGGGTGTTTTCTAGCGCTGGATCCGGGGGTATGGCTGGGACTTCCACTATTTCTATTCTCCGGCTTGTTGTTGGGCAAGGTTCTCTTACCACAGGAATGGGGGGTTTGACATGGCAAGTGCATACACCCTTGCAGAGATGCAGGAGGGGGGGATGAAGGGTGTATGTACCGCATGCAGTGGTTTGGAGACTTGGTCCTTGTCCTGATGCTTGCTGGGGGCAAGGTTCTCTTACCGCGGGGATGGGGGGTTTGACGTGGTAAGTGCATACACTCTTGCAGAGATGCAGGAGGGGGGGATGAAGGGTGTATGTATCCCATGCAGCGGTTTGGAGACTTGGCCCTTGTCCTGAATAGGAGTTTTGGGGTCCCTCCTTGTCTTCTATCTTGTTAGACTTCCTAAAATTCCATTAAGGAGGGCTCTAGTTTATTTTCTTGTCTTGCATTGTTTACTGTTGCGACGCGCTCGCGAGACTATGTATTTGTTTTGTTTGAATGGTAACACGTAACCCCTGTTGGGTTTTGCTTAAAAAAAAAAAAAAAAAAAAAAAAAAAAAAGAAAAGGAAAGAAAAATTACATATTACAACATTACAACAAAAAGATGAGAGCTTTTTCTCTCTAGGTTAGGTTTTCTATTCTTCTATTTTTTCGAATTCTCTTTTCTACCTCCACCACCTCCGGCCACCATGGTCGATGGTGGTGCTTCCCCCTCGGCCCTGCCACCCCTTGTGGTGTGCGACACAACCCCTAATGCTCTCGAACAGGATGGCTGCCAGCCACACAAAATTCAAAATTTGAATTTCGAAAATTTGAATTTTCCTAATGCTAATCTGATGGTCAAGGGTGGATCCACCACCACCATAGCTTCGATTACTGCATCTCCTCCCCATGTTTCATTGCCTTATACCAATGGGGGCTGCTCCTAGGGCTTCCAATCTGGATTTGATCATGTCCCCCACAAGCTTGGACGTGGTCTCTACTGATCAATCGAAGGCAGGTTGCTTGGACAAGGGCTTGGTGGCTCCGTCTTCTACCACCATCAATTCGTATCTCCCTTCTACCTATCATGGGTCTGCGCAAGGTGTGAGGGCTGGTAGGGACCTTAATTGTTTTGACAGTATGGAGGGTGGTTCGAATTCTAAGGGTGCTGGATTGGATTTGGTCGAAAACCCCATTCAAAACCCTAATTGTCGCCCCCTTGGTCCAACCGGAGATGCTGGTGGCGCCGCCTCTAGTGGAGGTGATGTTAGGCTGCCCACCCCACCCCAAGGTCCCCCCCCCAAGCCCGCCCATGGGAGACGCACAGGGAATTGGGGCCGTAGGCTTGAAGGGCTCGAGTGAGGCTCGCCCTAACAAACTGCTGCTGCAGGGACGTGACCTGGGCCGTGTGGCTGAGCCTAGGGAGGCCACCTTCGCACATATCGCAACACACTACGGTCATGATGGATGGCACCATGCGTAATAAGTTGGTTGGCACTCATACCCCTGCACACTCTCATCAAGACAAACACGGGAAGGGGGCTGGATCGAATGCGCACAGGACCCTCGAAGCCGTGGAGGGCCCTAAAAAGATGCACAAGGGCGTGGAAATGGGAAAGACCTATGCCCAAACCGTGAGAAGGGCAAGTCAGGATCCTCTGCCTCGTTGTGACAGTACCAGGAGATATGACATACCACATCCAGTGACACTAGCCCCAACAGCAACTGTGAATGGTAAGCCTACGGTCATCTTTTCGGCGGATGACAAGGTACGCTTTTTATCCTCTATGAAGCATGTGTTAGTGGGTAAATTTTCTCATGGTAGGCCTGCTATTAATGAGTTAAGGGACTTCTTTATCAATTTAAAATTGAAGGGTGCTTATAATTTCTCTATCTATGATTCTCGTCATTTAATTGTTGAATGTGATTTGCTGGACGACTATGTGAGACTTTGGATGCGTGTTACATGGTTTATTAATGGTTATCCTATGCGTATGTTCAAGTGGTCGCCCACTTTTGATGCTTCTATAGAGTCCTCTATTTGCCCGATTTGGATAAATTTGCCTAGGCTTCCTATTTACATGTATACAGAGGAGGCTTTATTATCTATTGCTAGTAGTGTTGGTGGTCCGCTGTGTATTGATCACCTTAACACTACTAGAACTCAGTTAGGGTGTGCTAGTGTTTGTGTTGAGCTTGATGTTGCACAGCCTCAGCCTACTGAGATCATGGTTCGATTTGAGCATGCCCTAGCTAGCGGGAAAGTTGTACGTGATGAGTTTGTTCAGAAAGTTACTTATAATGATATGCCTAGTTATTGCTCTTTGTGTTGTCATCTGGGCCATGAGCAATCTCAGTGCAAGTTTGGGGTTGCCCCCTCAGTTCAGAGGCAATCCTACCCTGTGGTGCAGAAGGATCTACAACTGCCTACCCGCTTGGACAAAGGTAAGCATATTGAAGGTGAGGTCCAATCTGATGCTCCCAGGAGGCGTAGAAGGCGGGGGCGTAAGACTACGACTTGGAAAGCAAAGGAGAAGGTTGAGCACCCTCCTGAGAAACCACATCACGCTGATCAGGCCCAGATCGCCCAACCCTTGGCTATCCTGGCCCGGACAGAAGACGGACCCAATGCGCAAACGACTAACGAGGCCTTGGAAGGCCCTAGCAAGATCAGCAGGGGCGTGGAAATCCGGCAATCCAATGACCAAACCGTTCAGAGGCCGTCTCCAGCTCCTCAGCCCCGACCTGACAGTACCAGGCCTGAGACAGTGAACATAGCCCCTGACCTAGTTTCTAACGAGGCCTTGGAAGGCCCTAACAAGATCAGCAGGGGCGTGGAAATTCGGCATTCTGGTGACCAAGCCGTTTAGAGGCCTTCTCCAGCTCCTCAGCCCCGACCTGACAGTACTAGGCCTCAGACAGTGACCAAAGCCCCTGACCTAGTTTCTGCTGTTGCGCCCAGAGAAGCTTTTGTGGACAAGGAGTTGTCTATTCCGAGTGGTGCTCCTTCCAGTGAGTCTTCATCTACGGCTGTATCTGAGTCATGGATCGCAGTTCCTCCCAAATCTTGTGCTAAGAGCAGTAGCCCACCTTTGCCGACCGTCTTAGTGGCCACGCAGAACAGATTTGTAGACTTGGAAAAGCTTGATGTTTTTGATGATATTAGTGTTTATCGAGGTGCTTCTTCCCTCCCGAGCTCTCCCAGGGCCACTGCTCGAAAGAAAGGTATAGATATTCATAGCTTCATGACGAGCTACAGGCAGAGCTCGAAGAGTGTTTCCAGGTCCATACGTCCCCGACGCCACACTTTCCCTTTGGACCAGTCACATATTTTGAAGGACGGGCGGGGCCTTTCCAATGTCGAATAAAATACTCTGTTGGAATCTACGCGGGGTTGGCAATTCTCCTACTCGTAGACGCATTCAATCTCTTCGGCGGCTTCATAAATTCAATATCTTATGTATTCAGGAGCCCATGATATCTGTTAAAAAATTGCCCATGTTATGTAAGAAGTTACACTTTTTCATCTGGTTCTGCTAATGTATCTAATAAAATTTGGTTACTGTGGGGTGATGATCACGCTATCCATACTCTGCGTGATGAGACCCAGATGTTACATGTTCGAGTGTCGACAGTAGGGGCGGAGGATTTCTATCTCACAGTGGTTTATGCGGCTTGTGCCCCCTCTGACCGTCGAGCACTTTGGAGCACTCTGACTGAGGTGGCGGACCCCAGTCTCCCTTGGGTAGTTATGGGGGATTTTAACTGCGTCTTGTCAAATAGTGAAGTCTCAGGCTGTCGCCCTCAACCTAGTATGGACGAGTTTATTCAGTGTTTTGTGGATTGCAACTTGGAGGATGCAGGTTACACTGGTTCGGACTTCACGTGGGTTCAGGCGACGAAGTTTAAACGGTTGGACAGAGTTCTCACTAATCCAGGCTTTGTAGAGGTTTTCTCAGCTATTAGTGTGCGTCATCTTCCTCGTACAGGTTCAGATCATGCACCCCTTTTGGTCGAATGCAAGAAAGGGGGTGACTTCTACAAATCTAGCTTTCGCTTTCAAAATATGTGGGTGCAGCACGAAGGATGCAGACCTTTGGTGGCGTCTTCATGGGCTAAGCCATCTTGGGGTGATGATATTAATAATTTTTGGCAAAAACTGAAGCGTCTCAAAGGGGAGCTCAAAGAATGGAACACCAGTACATTTGGTAATGTGTTCTCTAGGGTTGAGCAATTAGAGGATGAGGTTGCCATTTGTGAAGCTAAGTTTGAGGAATCTCCAAACGACCATACTCGGGCTGCTCTGCAATTGGCAAAGGCAAACCACCTTCGATGGTTGTCGATGGAGGATGCGTACTGGAGGCAGAAGAGTAGTTGTCACTGGTTAAAAGAGGGTGACAAATCTACTAGGTTCTTTCACTCATATGTTAAGCAACGCCGCAAAAGGAATCACATCTCGGGTACTTTGCAAAATGATGTACGGATTACCGATAAGCAGGAACTCGCGGACTCTGCGATAAGTTACTTTCAGGACTTATTTAAAGAGGAGGACATTGATGAGGCTGCCTTGGTTGATTGCATTCCTTCTCTCATTACAGCAGAGGACAACTGTATGTTGATGGCTCGCCCTAACAATAGTGAAATTCGGGAGGCGGTTTTTGGACTTAGCAAGGACAGCGCCGCAGGAGTTGATGGATTTAATGGGGTCTTCTACCAGACCTTTTGGGATATCATCGAGTGTGATCTGGTTGCTGCGGTCACGGCTTTTTTTTCAGGGGCGAAAATGCCTAAGGGTGCCACTTCTACGTCTCTCTGCCTTATCCCAAAATCTGTTAGTGCACAGACTTGGCTCAGTATCGGCCTATAAGTTTGTGTACTTTCTTCAACAAAGTCATTACTAAGGTCATTAATACCAGACTGGGGAACTTGCTTCCCAAGATTATCTCTCCAATGCAGGCTGGGTTTGTCAATGGCCGGAGTATCTATGATAACATTATGTTGGCTCAAGAACTCACACATGAGATTGACCGCTCTTCCAGGGGAGGCAATGTCATTCTGAAGCTTGATATGATGAAGGCTTTGATCGGTTGTCGTGGAAGTTTTTGAAGAAGATTCTATCTGCATTTGGGTTCGCTCCGGAATGGGTGGATCTTGTGGTGGGTTGTATTGATCAATCTTGGCTCTCCGTTATGATTAATGGCGAACTTCAAGGAACTTCCAAGCTCACAAAGGTGTTCGTCAAGGCGACCCACTTTCACTTGCTCTCTTCATCCTTGCTCAAGAATATCTCCTTAGGGGTCTCGCTCTCCTTCACGAGCAGAATCCTGACATTCAATACAATGGTGGAGGAGATGTGGTTGTACCTTGCTTAGCATTCGCTGATGATTGTGTGCTCTTTTGTAATGCTAAGGGAAGTTCTCTCAAGATTGTTATGGATTGGCTTGCTCATTATCAGGCGGTCTCAGGTCAGCGGATTAGCACTACGAAAAGTTCGTGTATTGTCTCAAGTAAAGCCAGTGTTGCTAGAGCTACTATTGTTGAACAGGCTACTGGTTTCTCTAGGGAAAAAGTTCCCTTTCTGTATTTAGGGACCCCTATCTTCAAAGGTCGTCGGAGGTGTTTTCTGTTTGATCAGCTGTCTGACAAATTGTCAAGTAAGATTACAAGCTGGGCTGCGACACAAATCTCCTATGGTGGGCGCCTTACTCTGCTCCAAACAGTGTTGATGGCGCAACCTCTTCACATCCTTCATACCAATGGTCTTCCGTTGGGCACGGGGAAAAAGATTCAGAATATCTGTAATGGCTTCTTATGGGGTAAGCACCGTTGGGCTAAATGGGATCGTGAATGCATTGGTTATGCTGAAGGAGGTCTCAATGTTAAGTCCTTAAGCATAATCAGCCAGGTATGCAGAAAGCATGGGTGAGATTCAGAATGGGTAATTCCTTATGGAGTGAGTTCATGAAGTCCAAGTACTGCAGCTTGTATGATCCAGCAGACGCTAAAATCTATCCGGGTCACTCGAGTTGCTGGAAATTTATCACTCAGGGGCGTGAGTACGCGGAGCCTTGTCTACACTGGATCCTTGGTGAGGGACGTTGCAGGTTTTGGCATGATTCCTGGTTGATTGAGGGCCTTCCAGCACCACTTCCTACGCATCACAAGGATCCAAAGCTGCGGGTGCAGGATGTATGGGTTAATGATGAGTGGGATGTTGCTAAGCTTCGCGAGATGGTAGATGCGCACACGCTCTCAGCTATTATTGCTACTCCTTTCCAGCTTGGGACACGCGATACCTTGGTCTGGAAAGATGCACCTAATGGGGAATTCAGCTTCGCAGATGTCTACAAATCCCTTCCGGTCAGAGGGCCTCCTATTCGACTTTTTGATTCCTTGTGGCATAGCTCTTTCCCCCCTGCCATGTCTATGCTTGCATGGAGAGTTTGCAATAATCTGATTCCTGTGGACGTTTGGATGCAGCACAAAGGACTTCAATTGGTGTCTAAGTGTGTTTGCTGCGACCAAGTAGAGATCGTAGGTCGTTTGGATGTTTTACTACCCCGTTTTACCGTTATTCTAGTTTTGAGCATGGGTACAAAAACTATTTAGATGCTGCTCATTTTTTAACAGCAGCCAGTACGAAAATAGAGAAGCCCGGGGGACCAAGAACAAACGCGATCAGATGTCGTTTGGATGATTTACGACCCCGTTTTACCGTTACTCCCGTTTTGGGCATGGGTACAAAAAGTATTCAGAATCTACTCATTTTTTAACAGCAGCCAGTAGGACCATAGAGAAGCGTGGTGGAGCAAGAACGAACGTGATCGTAGGTCGTTTGGATGTTTTACGACCCCGTTTTACCGTTATTCCAGTTTTGAGCATGGGTACAAAAACTATTTAGATGCTGCTCATTTTTTAACAGCAGCCAGTACGAAAATAGAGAAGCCCGGGGGACCACGAACAAACGCGATCGGATGTTGTTTGGATGTTTTACGACCCCGTTTTACCGTTCGTCCCGTTTTGAGCATGGGTACAAATAGTATTCAGAAACTGCTCATTTTTTTAACAAAAGCCAGTAGGACCATTGAGAAGCCCTGGGGAGCAAGAACAAACGCTACCGGAGGTCGTTTGGATGTTTTACGACCCCATTGTACAGTTACTCCCGCTTTGAGCATGGGTACAAAAAGTATTTAAATGCTGCTCATTTTTTAGCAGCAACCAGTACGACCATAGAGAAGCCCGGAGGAGCAAGAAGAAACGCGATCGGATGTCCTTAGGATGTTTTACGACCCCGTTTTACCGTTCGTCCCGTTTCAAGCATGGGTATACAAAGTATTCAGAATCTGCTCATTTTTTAATAGCATCCATTAGGACCATAGAGAAGCCAGGGGGAGCATGAACAAACCCGATCGGAGGTCGTTTGGATGTTTTACGACCCCATTGTACCGTTCGTCCTGTTTTGATTATGGGTAAAAAAAGTACTCTGAATCTGCTCATTTTTTAACAGCAATCAGTAGGACCATAGAGAAGTGTGGTGGAGCAAGAACAAACGTGGTCGGAGGTCGTGTGGATGTTTTACGACCCCATTGTACCGTTACTCCTGTTTTGAGCATGGGTACAAAAACTATTTAGATGCTGCTCATCTTTTAACAGCAACCAGTACGACCATAGAGAAGCCCGCGGGAGCAAGAACAAACGCGATCGGATGTCGTTTGGATGTTTTACGACCCCGTTTTACCGTTCGTCCCGTTTTAAGCATGGGTACAAAATGTATTCAGAATCTGCTCATTTTTTAATAGCATCCATTAGGACAATAGAGAAGCCAGGGGGAACAAGAACAAATACGATCAGAGGTCGTTAGGATGTTTTACGACCCCGTTTTACCGTTCGTCCCGTTTTGGGCATGGGTACAAAAAGTATTCAGAATCTGCTCATTTTCTAACAGCAGCCAGTATGACCATAGAGAAGCGTGAGGGAGCAAGAACGAAAGTGATCGGAGGTCGTTTGGATGTTCTACGACCCTATTTTGTCGTTAGTCCCGTTTTGAGCATGGGTACAAAAACAATTTAGATGTTGCTCATTTGTTTAACAGCAGCCAGTACGACCATAGAGAAGCCCGGAGAGCAAAAACAAACGCGATCGGATGTTGGTTGGAAGTTTTATGACCCCGTTTTACCGTTCGTCCCGTTTTAAGCATGGGTACAAAAAGTATTCAGAATCTGCTCATTTTTTAACAGCAGCCAGTACGAAAATAGAGAAGCCAGGGGGAGCAAAACAAACGCGATCGGAGGTCGTTTGGATGTTTGACGACCCCGTTGTACTGTTTGTCCCGTTTTGAGCATGGGTACAAATAGTATTCATAAACTGCTCATTTTTTTAACAGAAGCCAATAGGACCATTGAGAAGCCCGGGGGAGCAAGAACGAACGCGATCAGATGTCGTTTGGATGTCTTACGACCCCATTGTACCGTTCTTCCTGTTTTGATCATGGGTACAAAAAGTACTCTGAATCTGCTCATTTTTTAACAGCAACCAGTAAGACCATAAGTATTTAGATGCTGCTCATTTTTTAACAGCAACCAGTACGACCATAGAGAAGCCCGGGGGAGCAAGAACAAACTCGATCGGATGTCGTTTGGATGTTTTACGACCCCGTTTTACCGTTCGTCCCGTTTTAAGCATGGGTACAAAATGTATTCAGAATCTGCTCATTTTTTAATAGCATCCATTAGGACGATAGAGAAGCCAGGGGGAGCAAGAACAAATACGATCAGAGGTCGTTTGGATGTTTTACGACCCCGTTTTACCGTTCGTCCCGTTTTGGGCATGGGTACAAAAAGTAATCAGAATGTGCTCATTTTCTAACAGCAGCCAGTATGACCATAGAGAAGCGTGAGGGAGCAAGAACGAAAGTGATCGGAGGTCGTTTGGATGTTCTACGACCCTATTTTGTCGTTAGTCCCGTTTTGAGCATGGGTACAAAAACTATTAGGATGCTGCTCATTTTTTGACAGCAGCCAGTACGACCATAGAGAAGCCCGGGGGAGCAAAAACAAACGCGATCGGATGTTGTTTGGAAGTTTTACTACCCCATTTTACCGTTCATCCCGTTTGAAGGATGGGTACAAAAAGTATTCAGAATCTGCTCATATTTTAATAGCATCCTATAGGACCATAGAGAAGCCAGGGGGAGCAAAACAAACGCGATCGGAGGTCGTTTGAATGTTTGACGACCCCGTTGTACCGTTTGTCCCGTTTTGAGCATGGGTACAAAAAGTATTCATAAACTGCTCATTTTTTTAACAGAAGCCAGTAGGACCATTGAGAAGCCCGGGGGAGCAAGAACGAACGCGATCAGATGTCGTTTGGATGTCTTACGACCCCATTGTACCGTTCGTCCTGTTTTGATCATGGGTACAAAAAGTACTCTGAATCTGCTCATTTTTTAACAACAACCAGTAGGACCATAGAGAAGTGTGGGGGAGGAAGAACAAACGTGGTCGGAGGTCGTGTGGATGTTTTACGACCCCATTGTACCGTTAGTCCTGTTTTGAGCATGGGTACAAAAACTATTTAGATGCTGCTCATTTTTTAACAGCAACCAGTACGACCATAGAGAAGCCCGGGGGAGCAAGAACAAACGCGATCGGATGTCGTTTGGATGTTTTACGACCCCGTTTTACCGTTCGTCCCGTTTTAAGCATGGGTACAAAATGTATTCAGAATCTGCTCATTTTTAATAGCATCCATTAGGACAATAGAGAAGCCAGGGGGAGCAAGAACAAATACGATCAGAGGTCGTTAGGATGTTTTACGACCCCATTTTACCGTTCGTCCCGTTTTGGGCATGGGTACAAAAAGTATTCAGAATCTGCTCATTTTTTAATAGCATCCATTAGGACAATAGAGAAGCCAGGGGGAGCAAGAACAAATACGATCAGAGATCGTTTGGATGTTTTACGACCCCGTTTAACCGTTCGTCCCGTTTTGGGCAAGGGTACAAAAATTATTCAGAATGTGCTCATTTTCTAACAGCAGCCAGTATGACCATAGAGAAGCGTGAGGGAGCAAGAACGAAAGTGATCGGAGGTCGTTTGGATGTTCTACGACCCTATTTTGTCGTTAGTCCCGTTTTGAGCATGGGTACAAAAACTATTAGGATGCTGCTCATTTTTTGACAGCCGCCAGTACGACCATAGAGAAGCCCGGGGGAGCAAAAACAAACGCGATCGGATGTTGTTTGGAAGTTTTACTACCCCATTTTACCGTTCATCCCGTTTGAAGGATGGGTACAAAAAGTATTCAGAATCTGCTCATATTTTAATAGCATCCTATAGGACCATAGAGAAGCCAGGGGGAGCAAAACAAACGTGATCGGAGGTCGTTTGAATGTTTGACGACCCCGTTGTACCGTTTGTCCCGTTTTGAGCATGGGTACAAAAAGTATTCATAAACTGCTCATTTTTTTAACAGAAGCCAGTAGGACCATTGAGAAGCCCGGGGGAGCAAGAACGAACGCGATCAGATGTCGTTTGGATGTCTTACGACCCCATTGTACCGTTCGTCCTGTTTTGATCATGGGTACAAAAAGTACTCTGAATCTGCTCATTTTTTAACAACAACCAGTAGGACCATAGAGAAGTGTGGGGGAGCAAGAACAAACGTGGTCGGAGGTCGTGTGGATGTTTTACGACCCCATTGTACCGTTAGTCCTGTTTTGAGCATGGGTACAAAAACTATTTAGATGCTGCTCATTTTTTAACAGCAACCAGTACGACCATAGAGAAGCCCTGGGGAGCAAGAACAAACGCGATCGGATGTCGTTTGGATGTTTTACGACCCCGTTTTACCGTTCGTCCCGTTTTAAGCATGGGTACAAAATGTATTCAGAATCTGCTCATTTTTTAATAGCATCCATTATTACAATAGAGAAGCCAGGGGGAGCAAGAACAAATACGATCAGAGGTCGTTAGGATGTTTTACGACCCCGTTTTACCATTCGTCCCGTTTTGGGCATGGGTACAAAAAGTATTCAGAATCTGCTCATTTTCTAACAGCAGCCAGTATGACCATAGAGAAGCGTGAGGGAGCAAGAACGAAAGTGATCGGAGGTCGTTTGGATGTGCTACGACCCTATTTTGTCGTTAGTCCCGTTTTGAGCATGGGTACAAAAACAATTTAGATGTTGCTCATTTGTTTAACAGCAGCCAGTACGACCATAGAGAAGCCCGGAGAGCAAAAACAAACGCGACCGGATGTTGGTTGGAAGTTTTATGACCCCGTTTTACCGTTCGTCCCGGTTTAAGCATGGCTACAAAAAGTATTCAGAATCTGCTCATTTTTTAACAGCAGCCAGTACGAAAATAGAGAGGCCAGGGGAGCAAAAACAAACGTGATCGGATGTCGTTTGGATGTTTTACGACCCCGTTTTACCGTTCGTCCCGTTTTAAGCACGGGTACAAAATGTATTCAGAATCTGCTCATTTTTTAATAGCATCCATTAGGACAATAGAGAAGCCAGGGGGAGCAAGAACAAATACGATCAGAGATCGTTCGGATGTTTTACGACCCCGTTTTACCGTTCGTCCCGTTTTGGGCATGGGTACAAAAAGTATTCAGAATCTGCTCATTTTTTAATAGCATCCATTAGGACAATAGAGAAGCCAGGGGGAGCAAGAACAAATACGATCAGAGATCGTTTGGATGTTTTACGACCCCGTTTAACCGTTCGTCCCGTTTTGGGCAAGGGTACAAAAATTATTCAGAATGTGCTCATTTTCTAACAGCAGCCAGTATGACCATAGAGAAGCGTGAGGGAGCAAGAACGAAAGTGATCGGAGGTCGTTTGGATGTTCTACGACCCTATTTTGTCGTTAGTCCCGTTTTGAGCATGGGTACAAAAACTATTAGGATGCTGCTCATTTTTTGACAGCCGCCAGTACGACCATAGAGAAGCCCGGGGGAGCAAAAACAAACGCGATCGGATGTTGTTTGGAAGTTTTACTACCCCATTTTACCGTTCATCCCGTTTGAAGGATGGGTACAAAAAGTATTCAGAATCTGCTCATATTTTAATAGCATCCTATAGGACCATAGAGAAGCCAGGGGGAGCAAAACAAACGTGATCGTAGGTCGTTTGAATGTTTGACGACCCCGTTGTACCGTTTGTCCCGTTTTGAGCATGGGTACAAAAAGTATTCATAAACTGCTCATTTTTTTAACAGAAGCCAGTAGGACCATTGAGAAGCCCGGGGGAGCAAGAACGAACGCGATCAGATGTCGTTTGGATGTCTTACGACCCCATTGTACCGTTCGTCCTGTTTTGATCATGGGTACAAAAAGTACTCTGAATCTGCTCATTTTTTAACAACAACCAGTAGGACCATAGAGAAGTGTGGGGGAGCAAGAACAAACGTGGTCGGAGGTCGTGTGGATGTTTTACGACCCCATTGTACCGTTAGTCCTGTTTTGAGCATGGGTACAAAAACTATTTAGATGCTGCTCATTTTTTAACAGCAACCAGTACGACCATAGAGAAGCCCTGGGGAGCAAGAACAAACGCGATCGGATGTCGTTTGGATGTTTTACGACCCCGTTTTACCGTTCGTCCCGTTTTAAGCATGGGTACAAAATGTATTCAGAATCTGCTCATTTTTTAATAGCATCCATTAGGACAATAGAGAAGCCAGGGGGAACAAGAACAAATACGATCAGAGGTCGTTAGGATGTTTTACGACCCCGTTTTACCGTTCGTCCCGTTTTGGGCATGGGTACAAAAAGTATTCAGAATCTGCTCATTTTCTAACAGCAGCCAGTATGACCATAGAGAAGCGTGAGGGAGCAAGAACGAAAGTGATCGGAGGTCGTTTGGATGTTCTACGACCCTATTTTGTCGTTAGTCCCGTTTTGAGCATGGGTACAAAAACAATTTAGATGTTGCTCATTTGTTTAACAGCAGCCAGTACGACCATAGAGAAGCCCGGAGAGCAAAAACAAACGCGATCGGATGTTGGTTGGAAGTTTTATGACCCCGTTTTACCGTTCGTCCCGTTTTAAGCATGGGTACAAAAAGTATTCAGAATCTGCTCATTTTTTAACAGCAGCCAGTACGAAAATAGAGAAGCCAGGGGGAGCAAAACAAACGCGATCGGAGGTCGTTTGGATGTTTGACGACCCCGTTGTACTGTTTGTCCCGTTTTGAGCATGGGTACAAATAGTATTCATAAACTGCTCATTTTTTTAACAGAAGCCAATAGGACCATTGAGAAGCCCGGGGGAGCAAGAACGAACGCGATCAGATGTCGTTTGGATGTCTTACGACCCCATTGTACCGTTCTTCCTGTTTTGATCATGGGTACAAAAAGTACTCTGAATCTGCTCATTTTTTAACAGCAACCAGTAAGACCATAAGTATTTAGATGCTGCTCATTTTTTAACAGCAACCAGTACGACCATAGAGAAGCCCGGGGGAGCAAGAACAAACTCGATCGGATGTCGTTTGGATGTTTTACGACCCCGTTTTACCGTTCGTCCCGTTTTAAGCATGGGTACAAAATGTATTCAGAATCTGCTCATTTTTTAATAGCATCCATTAGGACGATAGAGAAGCCAGGGGGAGCAAGAACAAATACGATCAGAGGTCGTTTGGATGTTTTACGACCCCGTTTTACCGTTCGTCCCGTTTTGGGCATGGGTACAAAAAGTAATCAGAATGTGCTCATTTTCTAACAGCAGCCAGTATGACCATAGAGAAGCGTGAGGGAGCAAGAACGAAAGTGATCGGAGGTCGTTTGGATGTTCTACGACCCTATTTTGTCGTTAGTCCCGTTTTGAGCATGGGTACAAAAACTATTAGGATGCTGCTCATTTTTTGACAGCAGCCAGTACGACCATAGAGAAGCCCGGGGGAGCAAAAACAAACGCGATCGGATGTTGTTTGGAAGTTTTACTACCCCATTTTACCGTTCATCCCGTTTGAAGGATGGGTACAAAAAGTATTCAGAATCTGCTCATATTTTAATAGCATCCTATAGGACCATAGAGAAGCCAGGGGGAGCAAAACAAACGCGATCGGAGGTCGTTTGAATGTTTGACGACCCCGTTGTACCGTTTGTCCCGTTTTGAGCATGGGTACAAAAAGTATTCATAAACTGCTCATTTTTTTAACAGAAGCCAGTAGGACCATTGAGAAGCCCGGGGGAGCAAGAACGAACGCGATCAGATGTCGTTTGGATGTCTTACGACCCCATTGTACCGTTCGTCCTGTTTTGATCATGGGTACAAAAAGTACTCTGAATCTGCTCATTTTTTAACAACAACCAGTAGGACCATAGAGAAGTGTGGGGGAGGAAGAACAAACGTGGTCGGAGGTCGTGTGGATGTTTTACGACCCCATTGTACCGTTAGTCCTGTTTTGAGCATGGGTACAAAAACTATTTAGATGCTGCTCATTTTTTAACAGCAACCAGTACGACCATAGAGAAGCCCGGGGGAGCAAGAACAAACGCGATCGGATGTCGTTTGGATGTTTTACGACCCCGTTTTACCGTTCGTCCCGTTTTAAGCATGGGTACAAAATGTATTCAGAATCTGCTCATTTTTAATAGCATCCATTAGGACAATAGAGAAGCCAGGGGGAGCAAGAACAAATACGATCAGAGGTCGTTAGGATGTTTTACGACCCCATTTTACCGTTCGTCCCGTTTTGGGCATGGGTACAAAAAGTATTCAGAATCTGCTCATTTTTTAATAGCATCCATTAGGACAATAGAGAAGCCAGGGGGAGCAAGAACAAATACGATCAGAGATCGTTTGGATGTTTTACGACCCCGTTTAACCGTTCGTCCCGTTTTGGGCAAGGGTACAAAAATTATTCAGAATGTGCTCATTTTCTAACAGCAGCCAGTATGACCATAGAGAAGCGTGAGGGAGCAAGAACGAAAGTGATCGGAGGTCGTTTGGATGTTCTACGACCCTATTTTGTCGTTAGTCCCGTTTTGAGCATGGGTACAAAAACTATTAGGATGCTGCTCATTTTTTGACAGCCGCCAGTACGACCATAGAGAAGCCCGGGGGAGCAAAAACAAACGCGATCGGATGTTGTTTGGAAGTTTTACTACCCCATTTTACCGTTCATCCCGTTTGAAGGATGGGTACAAAAAGTATTCAGAATCTGCTCATATTTTAATAGCATCCTATAGGACCATAGAGAAGCCAGGGGGAGCAAAACAAACGTGATCGGAGGTCGTTTGAATGTTTGACGACCCCGTTGTACCGTTTGTCCCGTTTTGAGCATGGGTACAAAAAGTATTCATAAACTGCTCATTTTTTTAACAGAAGCCAGTAGGACCATTGAGAAGCCCGGGGGAGCAAGAACGAACGCGATCAGATGTCGTTTGGATGTCTTACGACCCCATTGTACCGTTCGTCCTGTTTTGATCATGGGTACAAAAAGTACTCTGAATCTGCTCATTTTTTAACAACAACCAGTAGGACCATAGAGAAGTGTGGGGGAGCAAGAACAAACGTGGTCGGAGGTCGTGTGGATGTTTTACGACCCCATTGTACCGTTAGTCCTGTTTTGAGCATGGGTACAAAAACTATTTAGATGCTGCTCATTTTTTAACAGCAACCAGTACGACCATAGAGAAGCCCTGGGGAGCAAGAACAAACGCGATCGGATGTCGTTTGGATGTTTTACGACCCCGTTTTACCGTTCGTCCCGTTTTAAGCATGGGTACAAAATGTATTCAGAATCTGCTCATTTTTTAATAGCATCCATTATTACAATAGAGAAGCCAGGGGGAGCAAGAACAAATACGATCAGAGGTCGTTAGGATGTTTTACGACCCCGTTTTACCATTCGTCCCGTTTTGGGCATGGGTACAAAAAGTATTCAGAATCTGCTCATTTTCTAACAGCAGCCAGTATGACCATAGAGAAGCGTGAGGGAGCAAGAACGAAAGTGATCGGAGGTCGTTTGGATGTGCTACGACCCTATTTTGTCGTTAGTCCCGTTTTGAGCATGGGTACAAAAACAATTTAGATGTTGCTCATTTGTTTAACAGCAGCCAGTACGACCATAGAGAAGCCCGGAGAGCAAAAACAAACGCGACCGGATGTTGGTTGGAAGTTTTATGACCCCGTTTTACCGTTCGTCCCGGTTTAAGCATGGCTACAAAAAGTATTCAGAATCTGCTCATTTTTTAACAGCAGCCAGTACGAAAATAGAGAGGCCAGGGGAGCAAAAACAAACGTGATCGGATGTCGTTTGGATGTTTTACGACCCCGTTTTACCGTTCGTCCCGTTTTAAGCACGGGTACAAAATGTATTCAGAATCTGCTCATTTTTTAATAGCATCCATTAGGACAATAGAGAAGCCAGGGGGAGCAAGAACAAATACGATCAGAGATCGTTCGGATGTTTTACGACCCCGTTTTACCGTTCGTCCCGTTTTGGGCATGGGTACAAAAAGTATTCAGAATCTGCTCATTTTTTAATAGCATCCATTAGGACAATAGAGAAGCCAGGGGGAGCAAGAACAAATACGATCAGAGATCGTTTGGATGTTTTACGACCCCGTTTAACCGTTCGTCCCGTTTTGGGCAAGGGTACAAAAATTATTCAGAATGTGCTCATTTTCTAACAGCAGCCAGTATGACCATAGAGAAGCGTGAGGGAGCAAGAACGAAAGTGATCGGAGGTCGTTTGGATGTTCTACGACCCTATTTTGTCGTTAGTCCCGTTTTGAGCATGGGTACAAAAACTATTAGGATGCTGCTCATTTTTTGACAGCCGCCAGTACGACCATAGAGAAGCCCGGGGGAGCAAAAACAAACGCGATCGGATGTTGTTTGGAAGTTTTACTACCCCATTTTACCGTTCATCCCGTTTGAAGGATGGGTACAAAAAGTATTCAGAATCTGCTCATATTTTAATAGCATCCTATAGGACCATAGAGAAGCCAGGGGGAGCAAAACAAACGTGATCGGAGGTCGTTTGAATGTTTGACGACCCCGTTGTACCGTTTGTCCCGTTTTGAGCATGGGTACAAAAAGTATTCATAAACTGCTCATTTTTTTAACAGAAGCCAGTAGGACCATTGAGAAGCCCGGGGGAGCAAGAACGAACGCGATCAGATGTCGTTTGGATGTCTTACGACCCCATTGTACCGTTCGTCCTGTTTTGATCATGGGTACAAAAAGTACTCTGAATCTGCTCATTTTTTAACAACAACCAGTAGGACCATAGAGAAGTGTGGGGGAGCAAGAACAAACGTGGTCGGAGGTCGTGTGGATGTTTTACGACCCCATTGTACCGTTAGTCCTGTTTTGAGCATGGGTACAAAAACTATTTAGATGCTGCTCATTTTTTAACAGCAACCAGTACGACCATAGAGAAGCCCTGGGGAGCAAGAACAAACGCGATCGGATGTCGTTTGGATGTTTTACGACCCCGTTTTACCGTTCGTCCCGTTTTAAGCATGGGTACAAAATGTATTCAGAATCTGCTCATTTTTTAATAGCATCCATTATTACAATAGAGAAGCCAGGGGGAGCAAGAACAAATACGATCAGAGGTCGTTAGGATGTTTTACGACCCCGTTTTACCATTCGTCCCGTTTTGGGCATGGGTACAAAAAGTATTCAGAATCTGCTCATTTTCTAACAGCAGCCAGTATGACCATAGAGAAGCGTGAGGGAGCAAGAACGAAAGTGATCGGAGGTCGTTTGGATGTTCTACGACCCTATTTTGTCGTTAGTCCCGTTTTGAGCATGGGTACAAAAACAATTTAGATGTTGCTCATTTGTTTAACAGCAGCCAGTACGACCATAGAGAAGCCCGGAGAGCAAAAACAAACGCGATCGGATGTTGGTTGGAAGTTTTATGACCCCGTTTTACCGTTCGTCCCGTTTTAAGCATGGGTACAAAAAGTATTCAGAATCTGCTCATTTTTTAACAGCAGCCAGTACGAAAATAGAGAAGCCAGGGGGAGCAAAACAAACGCGATCGGAGGTCGTTTGGATGTTTGAAAACCCCGTTGTACTGTTTGTCCCGTTTTGAGCACGGGTACAAATAGTATTCATAAACTGCTCATTTTTTTTAACAGAAGCCAGTAGGACCATTGAGAAGCCCAGGGGAGGAAGAACGAACGCGATCAGATGTCGTTTGGATGTTTTACGACCCCATTGTACCGTTCGTCCTGTTTTGATCATGGGTACAAAAAGTACTCTGAATCTGCTCATTTTTTAACAGCAACCAGTAGGACCATAGAGAAGTGTGGGGGAGCAAGAACAAACGTGGTCGGAGGTCGTGTGGATGTTTTACGACCCCATTGTACCGTTAGTCCTGTTTTGAGCATGGGTACAAAAAGTATTTAGATGCTGCTCATTTTTTAACAGTAACCAGTACGACCATAGAGAAGCCCGGGGGAGCAAGAACAAACGCGATCGGATGTCGTTTGGATGTTTGACGACCCCGTTGTACTGTTTGTCCCGTTTTGAGCATGGGTACAAATAGTATTCATAAACTGCTCATTTTTTTAACAGAAGCCAGTAGGACCATTGAGACGCCCGGGGGAGCAAGAACGAACGCGATCATATGTCGTTTGGATGTCTTACGACCCCATTGTACTGTTCGTCCTGTTTTGATCATGGGTACAAAAAGTACTCTGAATCTGCTCATTTTTTAACAGCAACCAGTAGGACCATAGAGAAGTGTGGGGGAGCAAGAACAAACGTGGTCGGAGGTCGTGTAAATGTTTTACGACCCCATTGTACCGTTAGTCCTGTTTTGAGCATGGGTACAAAAACTATTTAGATGATGCTCATTTTTTAACAGCAACCTGTACGACCATAGAGAAGCCCGGGGGAGCAGAAC